>VXAY01007342.1:233038-320028 GCA_013399855.1 Oxyruncus cristatus
CGGACCAACAAGGTGATCTGCTCGCCGCCGCTCTGCCCCGCCGCCCCACGGCCCCGCGGGGAGATCGGCCTCGTCGACGGCGCTGCCTGCGAGGAGAAGTGCCCGCCGCGGGCGCTGCGGGAGCTGGAGGCCGAGTGCCGCAAGTACCCGGTGGTGGTTATCAAGGACGTGCGGCTGCTAGAACTGGGCGCGCTGCTGCCGCTGCTGCGGGAGCCGGGCCTCAACCTGCGGGTGGTGCAGCTTTTCCGCGACCCCCGCGCCGTCCACAACTCCCGCCTGAAGGCGCGGCAGGCGCTGCTGCGGGAGAGCGTCCAGGTGCGGCGGAGCCGCCACCGCGCCGAGCCGCGGGGGGCGCCCCGGCACCAGCAGCAGCATCTTCTGCTGCCACCCGGGCTGCTGGGCGGCGGGCGAGCGTCGCAGCCGCAGCACCGCGCCGAGTTCTTCCTCGGCGGCGCGCTGGAGGTGATCTGCCAGGCTTGGCTCCGCGACCTGCTCCTGGCCCGCCGCGCCCCGGGCTGGCTCCGCCGCCGCTACACGCAGCTGCGCTACGAGGACCTGGTGCGGGAGCCCCGCGCCGAGCTACGCCGCCTGCTGCGCTTCGCCGGGCTCACGGTGCCGCCCGCCCTCGAGGACTTCGTGCTCAACATGACCCGCGGAGCCGCCTATTCCTCCGACCGGCCCTTCCTCATCTCCGCCCGCGACGCGCGGGAGGCCGTGCACGCCTGGCGGGAGCGCCTCAGCCGCCAGCAGGTGCGGCAGGTGGAGGCGGCGTGCGGCGAGGCCATGAGCATCCTCGCCTACCCCCTCAGCGGCGGCGACGCCCGGTAGCACCCTCGTCCCGCCTCCCGGATGGGCCCGAGGGCAGGCGGGTGCTGTCGGGCAGAGCTGATTGCGGGGGTTCACTGCTGGCACGGTGGGCGCTCCCTGGGGGCAGCCCCGGCTGAGGGACACCTGCCTCGCCTCGGGTGCAGGCAGCGCGGCAGAGTACAGACCCCCCGTCCCGCTGTAGCTTCAGCGGGGCTGTGCAGGGGGGTGATTTACTTAAGAGAAGGGTTTGGTAAGAGGTGTCCTCCGAGTGCGGCATCAGTCTTGGAGCCATTTCAACTTGAAGCCGTGATCGTGTACAAAGCAGAGGTGTGCTTCGAAAAAACTGTAACAAAACTTAAAAATCCCCCAAATGAAGACCCTCAGCAAGGAACTAAGAGGGCCTGGAGGGTGCTGCTGTGAGACCATTGGCCTCCCTGAGCGCTGAAGCTCTCTCGGTTCTGTCCTGCTACTGAAACACGTACAAGAGGCTTCTGTGAAGTCGCTGCAGGGGTCAGTGGAGGCCTGGGTGGGCAGGAGGGTGCCTGCTCAGGGCAGGACTCGGGTCTACTGCTCCCAAACTGCTCTGCGGGGACGGTCTCTGCCCCTGCGGGTTGCTGGTGCTGTGGGGAGGGGGTGCTTCCTAAGCGACGGGGAACTGTGTCCAACTGCCCACCACTCTGAGCAGCAGGGTAAGCGGTTGTGCAGAGAGGGTAAGCATTCTCCTGCTTACATGTTTCAAAGATGTCTGTGGTAGAAATCTTTGCTTTTCTAAAGAAATCTGTAATTCTTTTGAAAGTAGGATATTTTTTAATATATACTAATGCAGTTTGGTGATACTTATGTGAGATACAGATGACTAATATGTTTCTTTGGGACATGTGTAGGGTGCCTGTAACTGGAAAACAAACGCTTGATATTTCTGTTTTGTTTTCTCAGTCAGCTGAGAGAATCACTTTTTTTCTCTTGCTTCCGGGCTGCTATATTGTGCCGTGCACAGGTTCCTCCTGGTCACATCCCTTCTGAACAATAACATCCTCTCAGCTGGCAATGCCTGGACAAAAGCAAATGTTTCCTAAGAGGCGAAGACAAGTTAATCGTGAAGTTCCCAAATAAAAACTTGTATTAAAGAATAAAAGGGAAAAAAGAAAACCCTCAAGTTTTATTTTAGATTTTAAAATAACATTTTCCTGCAAATATCCCGCAACTGGTATGAGAAGGGTGTGCTTGTGTGTGTGTATCTGCGAGTGCCTTTGTTTCTGAATTTCTTAATGTGATCAGAGAAGGTTCAATTGTAGTTTAGGGATAAAGTTTCCTAACTTCATAGAGACTGCTTTTGAGTCTGTTATAGTCTGTCAGTGTTTAAACGGCCCCAAGAGAATGTATAGGATTGTAGGGATGTTTACATGCAGTCCTCAAATACAGCCCGAGAACATGAACTTCAAATTGAGGATAATCCAGGATCAGGAAGAAAGCAGTATTTGTATAAAGTGCTGAAAATAAAGGCAGTTCAAAGATGTTATGTTATCTTGGAGTGAACATTTCAATTGCGTTGTAGGTTTTTGTGCTGAGTGTTGTGCTGTAACGCATGTCAGTGAGTTAGGATGAACATTTATTTTAGCTCCTTTCTTGATCTTCCCACCTGAGAGTGTGTTGGCACAAAAAGCAGGTTTCTTTCATTATAGAACAGGAAAATGTCCTCATAAAAATGTGCTTTAGCAAATCTATCCATTTCCCAGTAGCGTGCTTAATATGATTCTGCATCCTGCGGTTTCGGTTTGAAGTAAAAATTACAGGGGCTCATTTTGTGCTGGAACAACCTTGTGTATTATCTAAGGGATATTTCTGTATTTTCTCACAGTGCCTGTTACACTGAATTTGTCTCTGGGTGTTCTAGCGGCTTTAATAATGGTATTCGTGTAGATGGACAATACCTGTATTAATGCCATGATAACCTGTGTCAGGTAACCTATTTTGGAAAGCTTTTCTGAGACTACACCCAGCCTGGCCTGTACTGGCAGGTTTGGGAAGAAAATAAGATTTTCATGCATGCCAAAAGATGATACGGTACTTATTTTCTTAAATTAGATGGGAGATTAAAATCCAGTATATCTTGTTGATTTGTTCTTAGCTAGTTGCAGTCACAGAATTGTATGATGCAACTGTTAAACATTTGCTTCATCTCAGCAGGGAATCTCATCTTGCTGTTTCAGGTGGTAAATGTCTTTCATAGATTTTTAGAAATCTACGCTTAGTTTCGCTTACAATCGTTCATCATGATGAAGAAAGAAGTGTGGCCATCTAGCTTAACTTGATTCTTTTAGCTGGAAAGAAATCCACTAATTATTCAGTACTTTCTGAAGCAGTGTCCATATTTGAACTACGAAGATGGTGAAGAGTCTAGAGGGGAAGCCACATGAGCATTGTCTGAGGCCACTTGGTTTGATCAGCCTGGAGAAGAAGAGACTGAGGGGAGACCCCATAGCAGCTTACAGCTCCTTCACCTGGGGAAGAAGAGGGGCAGAGGCTGATCTCTTCTCTATGGTGACAGGTTAAATGACCTGAGGGAACAGCATGAAGCTGTGTCAGGGGAGGTTTAGCTTGGATATTAGGAAAAGGTTTTTACCCAGAAAGTGGTCACAGCACCAAGCCTGACAAAGTTCAAGAAGCATTTGGACAGTGCCCTCAGGCACATGGGGGTGACTCTTGGGGATGGTCCTGTCAAGGGCCAGGAGTTGGACTTGGATGATCCTTGTGGGTCACTTCCAACTCAGGGTATTCTGTGATTTTATTATAGATGCATTTTCTGTATCAAAAATTATTTTTATCAACGAAAGTTGTTCACTAGCCCAATTGCTCTTTATTAGTGATTAATATTTTTTTTCATCCCAAGCTATTCTTGTGGAGTTGTTTTTTCTTAATTTTTGTGTCATGCAAAAAGGGCTCTGTTGGGCAAAATGTGCAAAATATAGCAAGTGCAATTTGTGGTTTGTATTCAGTGCACCTGAGTTCATTAGAAAACTCTTCTAAAAAATCCACAGGGCATATGCAAAGCTGAAAAAGGAGTGAGTAGCCCAGAGTGGCGTCTGAGAGTAGTATCTGCAAGAGTATATAAGGCTGAATGACGGTTGCTAAATGACTGATGGTGTGACGTGTACTTTGGTCACTAGAAGGCTTTCTAAAATTCCTCGAGAACAACTAGGGCTCACCAAAAAATGCATCCCATTTTTCTCTTCAGGGTGTTTTGATGGCATTAGAAAACATCATTTGGGATGCTTACAGCATAGACTTGTTGGTCCTGAATCTCAGACCTTGAAGGAAAAACAAATGCATTGTCAAATATCAGTGTCAGTACTTACCTGAGAAGACAGAAAAGGTCTGATTAGGATGACCAGCACGAAGTTTCACTGGCAGAGGTCTTTGAAAGTAAGCAGAACTTGCTGAAAGCAGGACACCTGTGGTTAGACTGCATTTTGAGAACAGCTGGACATTTATGGCTTGGCCATTTTGAAATAAAGTCACACTTCTATTAAATGATGTAGGAAACTGAACCGTAGTGCTCTTTTAGAGCAGGGGATGGCATGGTAAGCAAGGGAACAGTAAACACATTTTTATAGCCAACCTGAACTTGGCAAACTTAGGATAAGAGGGCAGGACTTTGCCATAGAGTTTTAGTAGCTCAGACTGAGATTTGTGAGAATTACCTACTTGTGCTACATTACATATAATGGATTAACAACTTTAATGTATTAAAAAGTCATAGTGGGAAATGGGTGCAAAACTGACAACTCCTCACATGACTTATTTCTGTCACCTGTTTTTACTTCTAGCTGTCGCGCGTCTGCCTTAAGAGAGGTAGAAACTTTGAGTACTGTAATTATTCATAAAAGGCTGTGATATTTTCACACTGGAATTATTAATTGTTCTTTTACAACATCATCTGTGTATTTAAATTGTTTCTTTCAAGGAGGCAAACTGTACTGACATACTTGTGGGAAATACTTGGCCCCTGCCTTAATTTTACTCCTTAGAACATTACTGATGGAGTCCTTGTAGATATCCACAGTACATACTTGCATACTTCAGGTACAATAGAAATAGTTTAGTATCAGTTGCAGTATTTAACAGAAGTGTTAGAATGGTTGTGAAGTTACTTATTTAACCATTTCAGTATTGGATGGGTCATTTTAGTCCCAAGCCCCCCATCAGCTTGTGCATCAAGAAAAGTCCTGAGTTTCTGCATGAAGTTCTCAATATCACCACTCTCAGTAAAGACCAATGATAAGAAATACGTGCAGAGTTTCTGGATTTGTTGTGGTAATGCAAATAAACAACTAAAGCCCTGGGAGCCTGCAAGCCCAACAGCATGTTCTGTTCCTTTCTTGAACACAGAGAGCTGTCACTGAGACTCTCCGATGGCGCATGTCATTTTTCAGAGTCACGATACAGTCCTTGCAGCACGGGGACTACCTTAGATGTTACTTTGTTATTCCTATTTAGCTTGACAAGACACGTACTGCCATGGAGAATAATATGGGAAAAATACAATTGTCAAACCTTGCACTAGCAGTTTTTAACACCCCATTGGTGGCGTGTGTGTGTGAGGGGAGAGGGTCCAGATTGTCCTTGGCTGTGGTTTAAAGAAATGAATGTTAGATCCAAACTCGAGGTGGTGGGTTTCAGTGATGAAGGGACGTGTTGTTTGTTGCTGAGACATATCTTTGTCAGTCTTAGTTCTGGACAACAAGCTGGAAGCTGATTTTAACATTTTAGGACTTGGAATCTGTCTGGGTATTGAGTACAGTGAAATTCTTTCTTCCAGCACTGAGGTGTTAAGCTCTGCTGCTAACCTACAGCACCTGCAGTGCCATTTCTTGGTGTTGTTAAGTGGGAATCCAGGCTTTCCCTGGCACTTCCAAACTTGTTGCCCTGTTTCTATCTGTCCGGCTTCAACTGTACATAGGCTGAAGCTTTTTGTCATGGGCTTAAGGTTTAAGTCTCTTAAGGGAATTTCAGTTGCAACAGTGCATATTCTTTTGGACTTAAGATGTAGCTAGGGCGTGGTGGCCTTTTGCCTGTGTTCAAATACTCCTGAAGATACTTCTTTGAAATCATTTGTCACTTCAGTGCTTTGGGACAGGAACTCCAGTTTGGGTAGGAGAAATGATCTCTGTGTAGAGGATGTCCCCTTTGTTTTGGTGGTTTGGTTTTTTTTTTTTTTACCTCTGCTTTCTATTCTGATTTGGCCGAATATATTAATGTTTGTATCAAATGGATAGCATGTGTTCAGTAAAGTGGTTTTGGTATGTGTGTGTATCTTTATTTTATACCAAATAAAGTCTGCATTGGTTTTATCTCCAGTGAGCATGCACAAACCTCTTTCTTTCCCATAGAACACTCAGTGTGGTACAAGACATACAGCAGTGGGAATCCAAAGCATGTAACTATGGTAGGGGCTGCAGTACTGGGGCTGAGCAGGGAGGAGTTTGCCTTTCCTGGTTCCCATTGATGCCTTCTGCCCTAGCCCCTCTTTCCTTGTTGCTGGTATTCCTAAGGAAGGCTCCCAAAGCAAGTGCTCAGCTTTCTGCTGCTTAAATAGTGTAAAGTACTGTAGGTGAGAGAGAGAAGACACTGATAACAGATGGGGTAAACATGAGGGGATGGGGAAAGGAATTACCTTTAAGTTGTGGAAGGTGGGGTTTTTTTGGCAGATAGCTTGGGTGTGAGAGGGATGAGGAACTGGGATTTGATGAGTAGGAGCAGCTGTAAACTGGGACTGGTTTAATTGGAAAAGGCAACTAGGAGTATGTGTGAGGGGAGAAAGGAACGTGAAGAGAGCAGGCTGGGAGAAGTAGGGACCAAGAACTGCTGAGGTGCAGT
Organism: Oxyruncus cristatus; assembly: GCA_013399855.1. NCBI lineage: Eukaryota > Metazoa > Chordata > Aves > Passeriformes > Cotingidae > Oxyruncus > Oxyruncus cristatus. The sequence goes on from VXAY01007342.1 coordinate 239,723, forward strand.
GAAGTGCTGGGAATTGCCTGAGGGCATTGCTTGGAGGAGACAGAGGGAGAAACCTCAGGGGAATGGAGGGTGAGTCTTGAGTCGGAATTGCAGGGGGGAAACTGGTAGCTCTTCTCATGTCTCAGTTCAAATGGCTCTGCAGACAACTGGCACTGGACCAGCCCCCTGGGTGGAGTGCTGGTCCACAGGGCAATGGTGACTTGCCTTCTGCTACAACTTTTTCAGCCCACACACATTTCTCCTGCAAACCAGACTCCTCTCTTTCCCTAAATTCCATAAGGAATTTATTAACTGTCCCCCTGCTCTCCTAGGGCCGTCAGAGTGGGATGCATGGTAAGAAGTGCTCTCTTGCGAAATGGAAGTTTTAAAGCTCAAACTTGTAAAAATAAAGTCTTTGCCCACCTCCTGCTACGGTCAGGCTCAGCCTGGGAGCACAAGGGATGACGTGAGAGCTGTCTCATCGAGCTGCCTTTGCCTGAGCTGCATTTGGGAGTGCCTTTGCAGTCATTTCTGCAGTGGGCATTACCACCAGCCACCAGAACAGAGGAGTCTGGAGGAGGTCCTTGTCCATGTCCTTGGTTCAAGTGACAGATGTTTGCGCACAGGATTTAAAAGTCCCAGTTCTAGCAGTGACTCATGTGCGTATCACTGATACCTATTGTTTTCAGTATGAGCTTTTCAAAAAATGCCGGGAAACCTCTTGTATATGCACACTGTTACAGAGACAATCAACGCCTGTGCTGCAAAGTCAAGCACTGAAGGAGTCGGTGTCTGCTGCTCTGCTGCCTCTCTTTTCATACTCCTCATCAGTCATTGTGTTGTTTTTTTCTCCATTGTAGCACTTGATCAACACTCAAAGGCTGGACATGCCTGGGGCAGGAATGGATCATGCAACACATCTGGCACCATGAGCATTGCCTGGTCTGTGCCAGAAGTTAGAAAGCATGCAGGAATCTGGTGGCAGACTGAAGGAGTTGAAAGGATGGAGGCAGTATCTCATGGCTGAGGTATTCAAAAGCTCTCAGAGGAACTGGACTCAGTCCCTGGTGCCACTCTGTCTGTGAGATGTTGGACAAATAAGTTAGCTTTCCTGAAGAGGCATTAGGTTTTCTGAAGAGGTCAAGTCCATATCAGGCTGACCAAAGCTGAGTGACACCTCTGGTATGCAGGAGTTGGCTTTGCAGAACTGCTGTAGCAGCAGTTGGTGTGCAGGTGTGCCTGGTCAGGGGGCATCCGTGGCTCATGGAGTGACTCTCATGGAGTGACTCTGAACTCCGGAGTGAGCTAGTTACGAAAAGGGCAAGTGTGCAGTGGCATTAGTTCTCTGCGCTAGCCATCCAAGTCCCAAGTAAATGAATTCGTATTTTTAAGAGATACAGAGAAATGTCAAGTGAAATAACAGCCATCTGTCTTGGAGAAGACCAAGCTGTCTCAAAGTCAAGGTTGACAGAGGACAGCGGTGCACAGCAGCATGAACACCAAGTGTGGGAGCGAGGTAATCAAGCTATGAACAATACTGGCATCGGAACAGGTTTTTGTACATCAGCAATGAATCACTTCAGCCTGGAAGCTGGAAGAAGATGGGGATTTTTTTAACCATGAGAACAGCATGGCAGGAAGGGATGGAAAAAAAGAGACAACTCATTTTAAAAGACAACTCCTATAATTTAGAAACAGAAAGGAACTGATATGGTGGATTATCATGTAATGGCAAGATATGAAGCTGTGTGGTCCAGGAGCCCTAAAATCCATGGAAAGTTCTGTACAGAGTGCTGAAGTCTCCTGAAAAATCAGCTTTAATGTACAAAAAGACTTGAGCCCCAATTTAAAGATGCTTTGTACATTTTGGTTTTCCTCTCTGGAAAAGAGGCAGTGCTGACTTCCATGGAAACATTGTTAAATAGTTTGTTCTGGAGTACTCTGCAATAGATTAGTGTCTCATAACATTTCCTATGAGGAAATCTGGTAATTGTGCCTTTGCCAGTATTTGAATAAAAAATATTGGAGCTGCAGAATAAATCAAGAGAGCACAAACCCCACACCATTAACCCAGTAATTTTTGTCCCATTTTTTAAGGTGAAAGGAGCTGAAGGGAAAGGAGAGGTGGGGTGTGTTTGTGTAAGCAAAGGCTGTGTGGTTGTTCACTTGCAGTGGGTAGAAATCCCAGCTGTGCCAGCAAGTGCAGGGTGTGGGGCCACACAGCCCTAGCACTGCCCTCGCTGTGGTTGAGCTCTCTTTAATGCTTTGCCATGCAGCTGCAAAATGATTAGCCCCTCGTTTATTTATGCACAGGCATGAAACTAGTTTCAGGTGTGCTCTGGATAGCATTTAAAGTGCAGCACTTGTTAAAATAGTGGGAAAGGGTTGTAGGGGATCAGGCCAAGTACAGCAGAGGCCTCTCTGGTGGAAGGTTTGGAAATATTTCCTTCGCTTTTCAGAATCATTTAAGCTGCTGCTTGAGCAGGGATGACTTGAGTGAGTTGTTGTGGGTGTTCCCCCTGGCTTCTTTTTTCTTTTTTTTTTTTTTTTTATAAAGCCAGTTTAAGAATAGCGATAGCTCTATCTCAAAGGGATTTAGAGAGGACAGAATAGGACATTTGTTACCTGTCCCAAGCTGTTCTTAAAATCATTAATGATGAAGACTTCATATCCTCCATCAGTCATTTACTCCATTATGTCAATATGTCCACTGTTAAAAACTGTTCTCAATCATCTGTTTGAATCATTCTTGATTCAGTTTAAGCCCGTGACTTCTCTTACTGGATGCAGAAAACAGCCTATTGCCATTGCTCTGTGCTAACTTATTCTTGTCACAAGCAAATAACTGTAGGATTCTTTTTTTACACAACAAACCCTCCCAACTACTCAGCTTTTAAGCCCACTCGTTTCCAATTCAGGTCTCAATTTTACAGTTTTTGTTTTGATAAAGCACTTTGATTTGTTCATCCTTTCATATTGATCAACTTCCATACACAAGTCCTAGTTCTGTCTTGATGCCACTAGACCAGATAACCAGATAAATATTTCAGTCATTTATATAACCTCAATTTCTTGCATGAAAAGAGGTGCTTTTGCTTACCTGAAAACTGGCTTTGGATTTTCACAAAGGTTTTTATGTCTAAGATATGGAAACTGGTAGAAAGCAGGACCCAGACTTTATTTGCTTATTTCTGATGAATTGAGTGACTGTGGTTTTATACTCTGTAGTAAATGAGAAGCTGCTTTAGCATGAATTTCATTTTGCACCTTAAATTGGTAATTTGAGACCATATCTTCCTATTGATTCTCTGTAAATTCTTTGTAAAGTACTTGTGCTAGTGGGGCTAGTTGGTTTTTCTAAGAACTTAAAATTAAAGCAGTTACATTCAGATTGGAGGAGGATGATGATAATAATATCTAGCCAATATTTCTAGCTAGTGAGCAGTTTTAAGACTGCATAAACTTCTTTCTAAACTGAGTTTCAGGTTGCTTGGAGCTGCCAAAGTGCATCTGGTCATGCCCGTACCTACAGCTTCACAGATTCCCACCAGGAAGAATTCCAGTTCAGAGACACAGAGTTCCTGAGGGCTGAGCCCAGAGCACTCTTCAGCAAGCAGAGGCAGAGAGAAAAACTCCTGTACTGGTTACAGATTCGGTGAGTGATGCCCCAGTCCTCGTGGCAAAAATCCTGTCCTTTGGAAGAGTTAGGTTGTGCCTTTAACAAACATTATTTTAAAAATCTTTACTATTGCTTGGAAGAAAAGGTCCAGAGATAAGTTGGAGAGAAGTCTCTTGTGATGTGTTACAGAGCAGCTAGGAAAAATTTCAAGCTAGGCATTTAATTAATAAAAATTTTTCATCTTCTAACGATGCTTTGATCTGGGGAATGCACAAGCACTACAGAATAATTCCCAAGACTTATTTCTAAATGCCTGCAGGGCTTCATCACTGCTCTACCCATGAAATGTTCATTACAATATTGAGTGGTTTTAAACCAGTAAAGGTAAAAACTATCTAGGGAAGGTGATAGTTACTCCTTAAGCTAAACCAGCTGTAGTATTAGGAGTATCTAACTGGAAGCAGTAATTTGAATACCTGTGATATGGTAAGTACAATTAATATGGAGCAAAGTTTGCATCCTTTGAATTTCTTTACATCCTGACTTCACAGTCAGGTTTTGGAATAACAGCCAAAAGGTAAAATTAGGTTGATATTGTAACCAAGGGCTTTCATATACACATAGTATTATTCTCCAAATAAAGTGTGAAACTCAACAAGGAAAAGAATTCACACCCATCTTTGCAGATTTTGTGGATTTAAGGCCCAGTATGGACCACCTTCCTTTTTAGAAGCTTTTTGAGTATTTTTTTTTCTTTATGTACTGCTGCCTCTGCCTCACACATCTGTAGCATCTGTACTGAAGCATGAGCTATGGCTAGCTTTTAGTACCCTGAGGGTAGTTTAGTTTACATTTGACCATTGCATTGCAACAGCTAATTCCCTGCTAGTGAAGGGAGAACTATGGAAGTTTGCTGGCATTCCTTTCTCTTCCCTTTCTAAATACCAATAGCTGGGGTAAATCACATCTCTTCCTGTTTATTTTTCCAGTAGGGTTTTACCAATATGGGTGTTATTTGTGCCTGAGGAGACCTTCTCCCATGATCAATTAGATGAAACTGCACTATGCACCCTGGGCTCCCCTCTCTTTCACTTCCGGAAGTTTCTCAACACCACTGCTTCTCTGGAGTCTAAACCTTAACTGCTGCTGTTGGTTGAAGGGCCCAAATGAGCTGGTTTCAGCTGGGGTAGAGTTAATTTTCGTCAGAGCAGCTGGTTTGGGGCTGTGTTTTGGATCTGTGGTGGAAACAGTGTTGATAACACTGCTATTGCTGAGCAGTTCTTGCACAGTCAAGGCCTTTTCTGCTCCTCCCCCCGCCAGTGAGGAGTCTGGGCAGGCTCAAGGAGCTGGGAGGGGACAGAGCCAGGACAGCTGACCCCAACTGACGACAGGGATATCACAGATCATATGGTGTTATGCTTGGCATACAAAGCTGGGGTAAGAAGGAGGGGACATTCAGAGTATGGCATTTGTCTACCCAAGTCACCACAATGCTTAATGGAGCCCAGCTTGCCTGGGGATGACTCAACACCTGCCTGTCCATGGGAACTAATGAATGAATTTCATGTTTTGCTTTGGGATGCACACAGCTTTTGCTTTACCTATTAAATTGTCTTTATCTCAAGCCACAAGTTTTCTCCCTTTTACCCCTCCAATTCCCTGCCCCATCCTGCTGGGGGCAAGTAAACAAGCCTCTGTCTGGGGCTTAGCTGCTGTCTGGGGTTAAACTACGACACTGACCCACACGTACATACAGTTCAAATGCCACTCTTCAGCTAACCCAGCCGGCACTTGGTTTCTCAAGGTCTGAGTACGAAGGGACCAGGGTGCGAGCGAGTGGCTGGAGCTCCACAGCTGCATCCAACCCCACAGCATCTGTCTAGTCCAATGCCTCCAGCACACTGGAGGGCACTAGGAAAGCTCTGCTTCCTCCTGTTTGCTCTTTTAAAGTTCACCATCACCACACAAGACAAACTCAGCAGTGTAATAGGACAGAAACAATTTTCTGTGCAGGATGACCAGCGTACAGCGAGAGGTGGGGCATGGTGAAGCATGGAGAAGAGCTCTCTCCCTCATTGTAGTGTGAAAACTAAAAGCACTGTTGGAAAGATGAGATTGGAAGTTCTAGAAAAAGATAGGTACATTTCAGTACTAGGGATGGTATTGAAAATTTCAGTGCAATAAACCACATTTCTCTCTATAGCTGGGGCATGTGTTTAATTACTTATAATTTTTCAAGAATAAAGCGTGTTTTCAACATAGCTTTAGTCTTACCTCATGTTATGATTCCCTTTTTCAGATTTTATGTAATCATTTAGTATTTAAATTCTATCTCTTGTCCCATAACAAGCGAGTAGACTTGGTTTTGTTTAAGATTTTTAATAGGGATGGATTTGATAATTTTATTTCATTGATTAAATGGCTCAGGATATGTAATGTATTTAGAAATAGTCACATTTTCAAGCATTACCCAACACAAATCTGAATATATTCTTCTTAAAAAAACCCCAGCTCCTAACTTGAAAAACACACATGGCTTATGTTACTTCAAGTGCTTTGCAGAAATCAGTTTGTCCTGGAGTGTGGATTAGTTTAGCAGGAATGGTTTTTATTTTGTGAACTCACTCTTGGTTAGGAAAAATAAGAAGTAACTCAATGAACAAAATTCAGTTGCTTTGAGAATATTGAACTCAGTCATAGGTGCCCTAGTCTTGGAACAGAAGCAATGTCAGATTGATAAACATCCTTTATTGATTGTATTTAAGAATACACAGAGTGACAGGGGCAAAGGAAGTCAGTGTGCAGAATGGCTGTAGCTCTTCAAGCAGAGTTTAATTCTGATCACCATCTCCTTTCATTATTTCCACTCCTCCCTTGTTTGATCCAGTTCAAATATTCAGCTGATATTAGCATACTGAAAATTTACTGACCACCCTTAAAAAGTCTTATTTTTAGAAGAAAGGTACTACCTATTTGAGGAAAAAGTATTGCAAAAACAAAAGAAGAATGATTTACTTGGACTGGACAACAGGAAAAAAAACAAACCAAAACATTGAAAGCAAGTAGTGTTAAAAGCACCAGTTCTTGGGCCTCCTGAACAAAGGGGTTCTATAGTTGAGACAGGAAATAACTACAATTTTTGTAGATCTCAGTTTTCCAGGATAACAGTTGGTAATGTTGAAGAAGAGCCCCTTTCTCATTAAATAACAGTTCCGAATTTCATAACTCACCTGATTACAAGCTTACAGATTCTAAAACCTACTTATTTACAGTAGAGCCCAATATGCCCCTCATTTTCAAGCTCACTGCAGAGCTTCCCTTCTTGACCAGAGGATGAACATCAGAGCAGGTGGCAGTTTGCTCTCCCTGAAAGCAGTCAGAGGTACCTGTGCTGCCTTGTCAGCATGTGCGTGCTTTGCATATACGGTATGATGGCAAGCAACTAAAATCACACTACCAAATGTGGAGCATCCATGCCCCTGAGCCAAACTTTTTGCCTCGAAAGGATCAAGATCTACTTCCTAAAACAAATTCACTCTCATTAAAACACTTATGTTTGATGAGAATGGAAAAGTATAGTCAAAATGCAACAACTCTTAATGACTAGAGACACTCCTTCCAACTCTTCATACAGGAATGAGACAAGAATAGCATAAGATGGGTTTCACATCCTTTAACTGGAACTGAAATATTTCATGTCCAGATTTGCTGACTCTCTGAATCATACTGCCCTCAGAAATTACAGAAGTGAGTTACTCCATGTGAAGTACAGCAAAGCCCTCAGAGTGCATCACTGGGAAGAGGAGGACTTGCTGCTCAGAGGTGGTCATACTGTGAGTAAGAAGCCTTTCCAATAATTCCATAAGCTACCACGGAGTGCTCATTTCTTCAATATCCTTATGGTAAAAGTGCAAGGCACAAGGGAAATATTTATCCTGAGGTGTAAGTTCCTGTTTTCATTAAACTGAAAAATAACCCGCATTTACTGGTTGCTACAATAAAAAAATCCTTAATTTGTACACAATTTGTGAGGTTTTGGTGTAAAATACATGGTAAGATAAGACAAATAAGACTGTCCTCTGGTATCTTGCACTGGAACTGGCACTCTGCCTAAGCTTCACCTCATGCCCTCTCAGAGGAGTGGCAAAGCCACCACGTATTGCTGCTTTGGACAGCACCAGCAAGCAGCTTCTGTACCAGCCCCTCGGCCTGGGGTCGGTCTGTGCAGGTGCAGCAGAAAGGAGTTAACACAAGGTATCTGTTTCCAGCTTTCATCTGTTTTATTGCAAAACTCAGGCTAGCTCCCCGCATGTGTACAAGGGGACAAACCTCACAGCAGTGGTACCTGAACTCAGGCTAGCAGGACTCAGTTGTTCAAGGAATGCTTATGTCAGAGGTCAGGTTTGGGTTTGGATTGTTTTGAACAGCTGTTGGTGCAACTGGTGGCGTTGGAAGTGCTGACTTTTGAGCCTGTTGATGCGCTTTTGAAAAATCAGTTTTGTTACTTGCTTTTTTATTTTACAAAACTGCGTCAGCTCTTCCTTTGCCATCTCTTCTACTCAGCCGAAACAATTTTATTTCTCCACACAAAAATGTTCACTTTCAGTTGTAGCTTCCAGACCTTTCGACAATAAAAGGGTATCAAAGCAACTGTTGGATGCTCCAAGGTGGGAATAATTCACTAGATTTTAAGGATGAGAATGCCAAATCTATTGTGTACAGTGAGAAGAGGGATGAGTTGCTAGCTTTGCCTTGAGGCAAAAGGGCTGACGGTATCAGTCCTTTTCACTTCTGAGATAAAATACAAAGTTTATAGGTATGTGTCAAGCCACAGTAAGTTTGGCACTGATATTAATGAAATAAGAAGAGATTACATATTTTTGACTTGACTACAGGTGACAACTATGATAATTTGTTCCAGTGCAGCCAACAGTAAAACTCAATGTGGAACAATTAACTCCGCAAAAGCTACGACCACCTTGTACCTGCTACTTCCCAGTGACTCCAAGGTCTGTGTGAAGTAAGGGAGTACTAAGAAGAAATGGAAAAATGAAATACTTTACTGACCTGTAACAGTAACATCTGAAACTTGTTGACAGAGCACTCCAAACAGCACTGACATTTCTTTTCTTGCGAAAGGGATGCTTGGATGAAGCCTCAGTCAGGAGGCTCAAACAAAGCTGAAATTACTGCAGTATCTTATCCATATGAAAGAATGTTTAGCTGAGTAAGCATATAAATCAGTCAGTAGCAGAAAGCCCAGCAGGTGTTTATTCCCCATCCTCCATTAGTACTATCCCCACAACATGGGGAGCTTTCATAATATTTTGGTTTTTTCTCTCTTCCCCATCCTTCGCCATTTAACCTCGTTAGGATACTGATCTCCCAAACTAGGGCTCAGAGCACCTGCATGCCATTGGTGTGCTGAAGACCAAGAAATCAGACCCTGGCACTGCAGAGAGTTGCTGTCCTCCTTAAATCCTCACCACTTCAACTGCAAATATCGAAAGGACGGTTGTCGCTGTAGCTGTCAACACGATGAAGGGGCTGTATCAAGGGATACAGTACTACAGTCCACTTCTGCAAACCTCTGCTTACAGTAATTACTTCAGTGTCATTAAAGACATTTGGAGTAGCAGCACATAGTTTCTTGCATACAAGAAACAGTGTTTATCTCTCAGGATAGGACTTATAATTACAGCCCTCCCTGACAGCGTTTGGACCACCTCCAACTTGAACCTATCATACCGTGCAGGCTTTAGGTGCCTCAAGGGAACTGAAGTGCCAAAAGTTTTGGACATCTACCACAGCAGTCTTAGGACAGTGTGATATGCTTTGGATACCTGTTGCATTTTTATGTTTGAAGTAACCTTTAAGACACCTCCTGCAACCTTACTGATATGTTCATACCGTAAGTGACAAGAATTACGAGAATGGTAAACTGATAGGAATCAGGGTTAAATGCTGCTTCTGATTTTGAGCTTTATGAAGAGAGCAGAACTAATAAAAAGGAAACATGTAGCACCCATCCTATAACTGCAAAGGAAAGGCACAGCAGCCTGTCTCCCTGCTCCACCAAAACCAGCTATGGATCCTACCATTCTACCTCCCCTCCTTTACTTCTGATATGCCAAACTCAAATCAGAGAAACTTACCTCAAGTGACCCCATGTACTGGAAGTTGTTATTTCACAACAGCTATTACTAATCGGCTGATGCGATCCAGAAGACTGTCTTCTGGTATTCTGCTTTCTGGTATTAATCTGTGTCAACATTAAGACATTCAAGCCAAGCAATTTAGGACTGAAATTCAAAATCAGACAGTGGATGATAAGCTCCTTGATTAAACTAAAATCTGGAAACAAAAGTCATAAATATATTACAACGTAGAACTACATGACCTACTTCTCCCTGCCTCTGTAATAACAACTTCAGAGACTGTACTAGTTAAAAAATAAATCCAATTTATTTCTCGTAGCCTGAAGTTAAGTATTTTAACATTGCAGCAAACCCCTTTTAAGTTGAGTCTTCACTTTCTCTGAGGGAATACAAATCTGGACTTTTTTCCAATTAAAAGTTGGAAAGTGACCTTTAATTCCAGTATTTCAAATTATTGCCATTTAATTAATCGAATTTGCATAAGTTAGCATAGCTTTGAAATTGTGCTCAGGCACAAAAGTGAAGTCTGCCTATTCTGTCTTCCTCCCTTCTTTTACAGAATCTGTATCTAATGTGTTTATATGTAGTGCTTTCAAGCTCCAAAGGGTTACAAAAAACCCACAGGAAACTAGGGACATCAGAAAATTAAGTGAAAAAAATTAGGTTAACAAAAGCTAGAACTAACCCCAATGTTTTTAGTTTTCCTAGGACAAAGATTGTTGTTCCTTTGCATGCACCAATATAAACCCTTTCTGTACTACTGTACATGAACCTGGGAAGGGCATTGGTTTTATCCACAGCAGCTTAGGCAGGTATTAAAAAAGCTAGGGCTTCTCTCCCAGCAAGTACCTTGATAGAGACAGTGCAGGCAACTAATAAGGTGTTCTGTTCCAGTAGAAATTCTGGTCCAGTAGCTGTCTCTCCCAGTTAACATTCAGTCCCTAGATGAAGCTTCAAACCCACTGGCATTTTGGAGGTCTGCAAGTCCATATGGGGTGGTGCAAAGTAGATCATGATCAAGAAAGTAGCAGAAGATAAAGACATAGTGAATGAAGCAGCCAAACCAGACAGATCATTTTATTTCCTGAAAATCTAAACTGATTCTAATATTTAATCACTTTGTCACAACTGTTTAATTTCCGTTGTAAAAGCTTATGTAAGTCACCGGTAACAAAACAAGATATGTCATTTGAGTCTGCAACACAGATTCAAATATGATGGCCAAGCATTTACATCCTGTTTGTTTGTGTGCATGCTTTGTAAGGCACCTCTGCATGTCACACTAACTACCCTAGAATTGCTGTCAAAATTAATAAAGGCATTTTAGAGTCAAGAAAACATTGTAGTGATGGTGAGGTTACCCTAAAAAAAAGTTCAAAGTTACTTTCCTTGCTCTGGAGTAGAAGCAAGTCAGCATAAGTCTTTGATTTCTGATCAATTAAGATGGGGTGGTTTTATTACTTGTGCATTGTCCCATTGCCCTTGTTTTATGATAAGGTATGCAAAGCCTACATAACGTCTCAGCATTTCGGACTGTGAAATTAAGAATAGAAATTGTTTACAATGCGTTCCCACAGTAAAGCTGCCTGTTTAAGCCATTTCCTGGCTTTGTAATTCACTGTTTCCTCCACGCTTTCCTCCTCTTTCACTTCACAGGCTTATTTCTACTGGAAGTTATTTTTCAGAAGGGCACTCCCAAAAATTCCAGACCAAGAAACAATCTGTGGTTTCTCACTGTACTGTATTAAACTCTCCTCCCCAAGCCTGGGAAGCAAGACTCTGCTCCTGCACTGCAAAAAGGTTTGCCTGGGCTGCTTCTTACAAAGAGCATTTTCCAATATAGGGCATTTGAATTTGTTAATCTACAAGTTTTTCTCTTAGGAATGTGTTTAACCTACTCAGCAGCTTAGTCCTACTTTCTGTGATTCTGTTTATGACCAAGATTGTTCACAGCCAGTCCAGGGTATTAACTGGCTTCTTTTGTGCTGGATGGTGTGTACCTCCTGATCATGACTTGTCTTCCCTTGCTTTTAAGTTCCAGTGGGTCACAAGTTCAGTAATTAGGAAGAGAAACACTCCCAGCTGATGCATCTCTAACTTCTCTGGTTTCTTCCCTACAAAGGTCTTCCCCCTACATGTTAAAGAAAAGCACATGAAGCTGAGATTCCTGAATATCCAAATTCCATTCCCACACTGGTGCAGAAGCAGAGACCATGCCTGCCAAAGCTGAGGTCAAGCATGTTATTCCACTGAGCTGCTTCAGAGTTAAAGGAAACACTGAACCTTTCTTTGAAAGGCATGCAAACCATATTAGTTCCTAGGGTTTTACTGTTCAGAAGCAGACTGAAAGACGCTCCTCTGAGCAATACTGTCTCTGAAGAGAGACTGCAATTGGACTTTAACTGACATTATACAAGAAGGACCATGATTTCTGTGCCAATCTGATTATAAAGACTAAAAATCACAGGATCTGTCCTCCTAGCTATTGTAAGCTCCTCATGCTATCTATTAAAGTTGCTAGACTTCCTATTATGTCTTTCCCTCCCCCCAGGAATAAAACACAGTAGGTATCATTTAGTTAATAGTAGACATAATTTTAACCTTTTTTATGTACTCACTTCAGATCAGCTCTTTGGAAGTTCAGCCAAAAAACCTTTTTTCTTCCACTCCTCCAGTCAAAATTCCTGCAGTCCTTCCCCCAAAGGCAATTCCTTCAGTGTAAAAGTAAATAATTTTTTTTTTTTTTGTCTTTTCATAGGCCATAAAACTTGCATCCTTGGAGTAGGGCTAGACTTGGTCAAGTACCAAGTATGTGATACTTCACCCTTGCTCAGGCTTTATCAGAAAAGCCAGCTTACACTGCATAGCAGACACGTAACGCACAGCGCAAACACTTGTCGTAGCGCCGGCCCTTTCTGATAACTGGAGATCAGAGCATCAGAGCTACTCCCGGAGCCAGCGTCAGCAGTGCCTTGAACACCTCTCACAGAAAGCACCCGGAAAAATCCTCGTTATAGGACTGCTCTTGGCAGTCACAGGATCTACTCAGAGCTCCCCACCTTTAGCTGATAAACTGCCTGTAGTCCCAGGGAAGCGAAATTACTTTTTTGTGCAAAACATGTGCAGCCCTGAAAAGGAGTTGTTCTGCCCAGAGATCTTCAGTGTTTGTTACTCTTCACCATTTAAGAAGAGAGCTCAGACTACATCAGTCTCAGTTTTTCCACAAAAAGACTTCTGGTTTCCTTGTGTCTCTTCTCAATAATGTGAGACAGTCATTACAGATTAATGCTCTTTACAAATTTACCGTGGAGGGACAGACAAGGAGGTAGATTACTCATCATAGGACACATGTGAAAGAAAGCAGAGTAGACAACACGACTGCAATGTTTCTTTGCAGCAGTAAATTCGTGTACCGAGGTTAGCCCAATAAGTTTAATAGGTACGGAAAAACAGAGTAGGGTATTTACTCACACACAGTTTTATGAGAGGAACAACTGAAATGTCAGCAAGAAAAACACACTTTTTGGACAAACTGATATTACATCACAATAGTGGGCCACAGAACTTTTTAAAAAAATAAATCTTTTTGAGACATGAGAATGAAATCACATTTTAGCATGCTTTAAATAGCTGAACTGCTCTTCAAAGCATACGTTTTCAGCTATTGGCAAAGACAATGGTTATCTCTTCATCTGGAAGTTAAAAAGCATTTAGCAATAAGTTAAAGCTAGCCTACATGTAAGTGGGCTAAATACTAGTCAGAGATTTTTCCCTTTTCACATTTAAGATGATAGTACAGTTCATCGCTTCTGTAGCTTATATGCTGTTGTGCAATGCCCCACTGAAGTTTCACATCTACTCTGCAAAAGAGAACAAGAGTAAACAGCATTCTTTTAGGACAGTCACAAATGGTAAAGCCAGTAGTATTTGTTTTTCTGTTTAATTAGATGTTTGCTGTTTATCACACACAAGAACTGTAAGCAGAGCCCATGGATTCTTCTGAGCGATATGAAACCTCATGGTTCCATGCAAGTTCAATACTGCCTCTCTCTCTCTCTTTTTTTCTCCCTCCTCCTCCTATCTGCTCCCAAGTTTTCAACTATCGTCATACGATTTAAAAACCTTAAGGGAAAGAAAGTTTTATTTCATGACTGCTATCTAAGAGAGCCTGGCTCCAGGCTTGTGTTGGGTCAGGTGCATCTTAGACCACAGGAAGCTGGATGTTTTTCATTTGAGGCACTAGAAGTTAGGTTAATAGTAATAGTCAAGTTGCCCAAAGCTAAAGGGACAAATAGCTCTCATTGCCTTCCTATTTAAACAGCTGGTCAGCAAAGAAATCTTCTTTCCCCTTTTTTCCCTGAAATATATTAAGTACAGCTTGCAATAACAGATTCCTCAGTCTTTCATTTAGGCATCTGTAGTCCTGTTGTGTTCTGTCCCATTTCACTTTAATTTCCTCAGCCTCAGGAGAGAAGTTAACAATGGATCTCTCTACATTCAGATAACACACATCCTTTTTTGTCTCCTAATAATTATCAAGTTTATAGTTCTTTCTCCACATTCCCAAGCTAAGTCAAGACAAACTCAGTTCTATGACAATGTTTTCATGTACCTCTCTTCAGAGAGAGAGCTGCTGCAGCTGAACAAGACAATTGCAGCATGCTAGTTATACTAGGATTCCATATGTGGTTGAAAAGAGGAGAATGACCAGTTTTCTCATTTGTCTATATTCAGACATTTAGAAAACCCCACTGTCAGCATCTTGAGTGAAAAACAGGTGACATCTTCAGACCCTAGTGAAACCACTTACGCATGTTAATTTGTTTGAATAAACTTCCCCACCTCAAGTGACACAGTGGCCTGCAGTCTTCCTTGATCCATTCACAGAGCAAGAGTTATTTTTACTGAGTCAGTAATCATGCATTGTATTCCAGAGGAAATACTAGCCGGGTACCCCTGCTTGTAACTTCATGATCTGCTGCTCCCAAATCACGTTCCAGTGCTTCCTCTGAACTACTTTTTGTTCTCCTGCCGTCAAGGCTAGTGGTAGCTGTATGGGGGCCAGATGAACCATTTGCAGTTATTGTTGTATCACCGTATGTCACAGTAAGGTCACCATCATTCAGAATAAAATCAGAATCCTCTTCTCTAAGCTGTTCCTGATTCTGGGGAAAAAAAAAAAAAAAAAAAAGAGGAAAAAAATTAAAATCTTTGTACAGTGCACAGCATCTTTCTTTGCCCAGAAAGTAATCAGAGGAATTTACCTATGTGTCAATACAGAAGCAGTAAGAGGTAAGGCTTCACCTTAAGAAATGTTAAAAATAACCTTGAACGCAGTGTTTGCAAATCAGCTTAGTGATCCCTGTATAACTACTGCTACTGTGGAGAGATGATGGGGGAGCTGAAGCCAAGAACTAGGTTATGAAACGGGTAACTGGGATTTAGCAGCACTGGAAGTATACCAGAAGTACGGGAGAGATCAGCAGTACACACTGTTTTTTGCATGACAGTTTAGAAGGCAGTACAGGAAAAAGACTGGAGACCAAGAACAATTAAGTCACTTCAGACGCAAAGTCAGAGTTGTACGTATCGCTAATTAGTGAAATTCATTAATAAAAGTTTCATGCGAACTGCTAAGAACTTCAGAAATTTTAGGCCCAAAATTTTCATATTCAAGGATTCCTCAACAATTTTTTGTTATACATCAAGAACTAACAATATTCTTTCAAATTATCTGCTTACTTTTACCTGCTACTAAATGGAGAATTACTTGACCTAGTTCTTGTGAATGCTACTGAGCCATAAAAAAGATTGATGCAAGAAAGTGCTTGCTTCATAGTTTTGTAACTAGTTTTGATATGTTCTCGTTTCAAAATCATTTTGAAAAGTGGCACACGAAACCCTTTGAAAATTATTTTGTCAGAGATGGGATGAAATATATGGTCAGAGACTAGAAATTGCTGAAGTATAACAAAACACTTAATTTCCCTACACGGCATAATTACAACAGCAAGCAATTGTACCATGTTCCGCCCCAGTTTAACATGGCAAAACAGCTGAATTGGTCGGAAAATGCACTTTCCTTATATTTGAAGAACATTCTATCAGTACTGTAAGCTTGCTTTCTTGCAACTGAAAGCAATTATTTCTCCACATGAATAGCTCCATACCGCTTAGCAAGAGCTGAAATGTGAGTCTGTGTATTGCTGTTCTCCTCGGTAGGCTGGACACTGATCAGGCTACGCTCTCAAAACACATTATTTTCTTCCACTGCTGCAAAGGAAGGAGGGTATAGGTCATGTGAGATAGGATGCCTGTGTTCAGCCTGAACAGAAAGCCCTGCCTCTACTGCAGAACAGGAGTTCAGGGCACTGGTGATTGAAAGTGCTGATTAACCTGTCCATGATGAAAAATGCAGCGCCTGGCTAAATAAAACTTCCTGGGAAAGCTTCCTGTCTTTATGTCAGAATGATAATCAGCCAAAATAAAGCAGCAGAAGCCTCTAGATGATACAGAATATTTAAATAACAAGGACTAGAAGAGGTGTCAGGAGTTTGCCAAAACCAATGAAAGAAATGGTGCAGTTTAGCGTTGGGTTCAAGACAAGCCCTACCTAGAATGAATGCTAATTTCTCAGAAACTTCGTGGCATCCAAATTTATCATTGCTCTTTAAGGACAGGGTTAATGTGATAGAGAGCACTGTTCCCAAAGAGCAAATACAGTTTAGAACACTTGCTTTCTTTGATCACAAAGAAAACACTGAAGTACTGGCACCATCTTAGAAAGCGAAAAGGCAACAATTAAAGGGTTCGACTACAGTTGGCAGAAACAGCCTGTACAAGCTTTTAGTTGCAAAAAAAAGTAAAAGTCTGAGAGATGAGGCCAAGATATGCCTAAAAAAAGGCACTCCAAATAGTAATCTGTTTAAGAAAATCTGATACCCAGATATAATATATACTGTTTTGAGGAAGATGAAAGATGAAATAAAAATAAAAGATGAAAATAAAGATGAAATAAAAAATAAAGATGAAAAGCAGAAAAATGAGCCAGAAGCAGGCCATTTATGACCGTTGACTGATTATATTTAAAGAAGCAGAAGAAGCTGAGAAGTTCTATCATATGTTCCCTTTCATGGTCCTTGCCCTCGGAGAAGCACCAAGGAGGGGAAGGCAGGGCTAACAGAGAACCACAAGCTATTGCCATAACAGGACCACATGTGAAGTGGCTGCAGCAAGCTCTCAAAGCACCTCCTGTCTCCACAAAGCTGTTGAACAGCAAATCCTTGCAGCCACCTATCAGATAAGAAACTGGTAAGAACACACTACACTTGAGCTTCCCCAAAAGGTAGAAAAGCTCTTGGAAGCAAGATATTGAAAGGAGAGGGCCACTGGCTTTATACTATAAGGCAAATACTAACTCAGTCTTTGCTGGTTTGTCCTGGGCTATACTTGCGTGTACATAAACGTGATCGGTTCCAGAGAAAACACTTCGCTTTCTCTCAAGATAGTGAAACAAACATTGCGTTGTATGAGCCAAGTTCCTTCTATTTATTTCACTTCTGAATAGCACTGCAGGCAGCAGGCAATTTATTTCATGTATTTCCCCGGAGAACATCCATGTAGTATACGGATTTACTATGTTTGCAAACAAAGAGGATGGGTGAATAAACCTACTGTGCTTCATGCAGCATGAACAATTCTTTCAAAAAGGACAGGAAATGTATCCAAGTAGATCCCTAGAGACTTGAAATACTTCCAAGAAAAACCCTAAACAGGCCTCTGCAATACCCTACAGTTCTGTAGGAATAGCTTCACTCAGAAAACACAGGTCTGAACTTCACTACTTAAACTGACAGACTAGAATGGCTAAATACCTAAATCCCAAACTCTGCAAAATCCTGAATTTTGCTTTGATGGGCTGACCATAACCTTGAGGGACCTCACTGCGCTCTGTCCTATTTGTGGTAAAATCTGTTCATGTTCCTAAGAATGTGTGCTGGAGATGTTTTTTATATTAAAGCTTATTGAAAGTGAGTTACTGCTTACAAAGCCTGTCTTTATTGCCTCCTAAGACAATGGAAAAAAGAAGCACAAGCAGAGTGCGATGCATTGGCAGTGGTCGCAAATGCTGGTGCTGAATGCAACACAGGCACAGATGACAAAACTTGCATCGGAAGTTGCTTATCTTGTGGCTCCAAAACAAAAGCATCGAGTAGCGTGCATACAAAGTGTACTGCAACTTGAATCTGATGCTTCGCTTACAGTTTCTCTGTTTCTCACCTGAATTTAATTTCACCAAGGAAACTAAACAATTTTTGCTATGAAGGTAGAACCACTAAGGAAGGGGAAGGGCGAAGCATGGCTGAACAGCTTTCTTACCCATTTTGAGAGTTACATCCTGCAGGATTTATAAAGACTGCAAATCAAGTTTCTTCACTGGGCTTGCATACTTGTAAATTAATTCAATTCCCTCTATTTTCATACCAAGTTGTCATACTACATATGGTGCAAGAACTAAACTTTAAAAAAAGTGTAGGATTTTGTGTAGGACACAAAATACACCCTGAACAAAAAAAAAAGACAAAAACCCCAAGAAGCAGAAATGCTCCTTCTGGCTGGGATAAATGACTGATGGAACAGAGAATTAACAAAAGTTTCAAAGAACGTGTCAAAAGGAAAGGAAAAAGCCTGACCTACATTAGTTTTGGATAAATTGGAATGTCCTGCCAACTTGTTATGCACTGAAGACAACACCACCAGAAAAGAAAAATAGTGTCTAAAATTACAGTTTTCAAAATTTCACTCCTAACTGCAGCAACTTTTTGTGTTTTTAAGTTCCAGCTTGTGGTGTGTCTGTGGGAAACACTTAATGGTGAGCCTAGTGGCACAGACTTAAAAAGGTGGGAGAACAAGGCAAGGAATAGTAACAACATCTCTGGAAAAAAAATCCACTGTACCTCACCTCTGTGTGCTGACTCAGAGCCTGACATGTATGTCATGCAAATTGAAGCCTAGAGGACACGATCTCGTACTTAAAAATAAGTTGTGGGTGGACTACGTAATAGGATCATTTGACTTTCAGACTTTCAAATCCTCCTTTGGCATCTAGTTAAAAAGACATACTCCCACTCATGGAAATGAAAGTGAATTCTAAGTAATGTTGTAATAAAGTAAGAGGGAAAAAAACCCCCAAACAATAAAAGCTGGAAACAATACATCGGTACACAATCCCTATAGCCACACAGGTGTATGCTTTCTTCTCTGTGTAGATGTCATAACTCAGACTTGCACCTGCATGAGATCCAGGATTTAAATACTTGTTTTGGAAACATATTTTCCAGCTATGTTATACTCTATTGAATATTTACAGACTTTTTTTTTTGCTAAACTCACAGATGTACCATTCAGTTTTCCTGGAAATACCTCACAAAGGCACAACTATTCCAAGCACTTTCTGTCCCCACAAAGACATGGCTCTCTCCATTGCTTCAACTACACTTAAATAGAAAGGAAAAAAATTCCATGGCTTTTTAGCCAGTAATAAAATGGCATAGTGAAGTTCTGTAGCAAAGTCAGCCATGCAAAGAGACAAAAAGCAACAAAGCAATTGCAGGGTTCAGAAATCTTGAAAAGAAGCTAGGAAAAAACCCTCAAAATTATATTCTTTCCTAAGACTAATTCACAATGCACTGAAATAGGAACAGAAGGGAGAATACAATGTGAAACTTCCACATTATACACCTTAACAAAGTATGCAACCTTGCAAGCATTATAATGAAGTTAACATTCCATGTGTGTTTGTCACAGAACCAATCCAACTAAAGAATAAGTTTCCACATGCAGCAGTGGCTAACAACGATGAGTAAAGAATAAAAAGAGCCCAACTATGAGAGAAAATAAAAGGCAAAGGTTGCATGTTCATTCTGGTTAGATCCTCAGTTACTGGACAATTACTCTCATAAGATCATATGTAGACAGACACAAGGGGAACACACAAGTAGGCTAATTGGTCTGATAGATGCCTTCTAGCCTAAATCTTCTTTAAGACCTCTGGTGGCATTGCAAAGATGAGAACAAGGCCAATTTCTTGCATTACTAATAGCTCCAAATAGGCAAGAGAAATTTCAAAGTTCTTTAAAATTTTTCTGTCAGGTACAAGCAAGTTGCTAATAATACCCAGAAAGAAATGTAGGGAAGTATTTCAAAGTTGCAAGCGGAATTCATAACTGCCTAGGAAAGGATTAATAGAAAACTGGTGCAAGACTACTTGAACATAGCAGAGATATTAACATCCCAGAGAACCTGCAAGTTTGAGACATCCCACATGGTACTATGGTTTTATTTACAAGTGGCTCATAAAAAAGTTGTAGATTTCAGAAGCCCTGTACAGATAGGAATGAAAGGTATCAGGGTCCTACAGGAATAATATGAGAATGAAGCAAGACGTGGCTGTAAAGAATAGAGTGAGCTGCTAGACTGAGATAAGTAACTGATTAGCAGTTCCTGAAATGTGATCTCAAATTTCACAGTAGAAACAATAGAGGGAAGCTCTAACAGATTTGTTTCAGCCATAGGTATATGTGTCAGTGACTTCTCTAAGGAGACCTCGAAGTTTAGTGGTAACAGGGAAAGAAACTTGTGCAAAACTGTTGAGAAGGGACTGAATATTTTGAAATGATTCACTGAACTGAGTTATTGACTAAGCCTGTGTCCTACTTACAGGGGCCAGTTTATCACTATGTGGTTATAACCAAAACTGAGTATTCTACACTCTGTGCCATTTCTGTTGGACTGTTAACAATGGATCGTTTGCAGCAGCTGCCCAGGGCCCACCTGACACCTCAGGCTACAAGCTGGGTGTTAAAGAACACGGAAAGGCAGGGGAGTGTTTCTTTGTCTTCATACCAGTGGTTCAGCTGTGATAACTCCCCTCTGGGGAGGCATTAGCACCTTCATACCCAGCCTGAGGGGTTATCTCAGCTAATGGGCCTCAATGGACTGGCATAATAGGCAGCTACAACACCTAGACCATCAAAGATTCCAAGAATATCCCATGACTCACAGAGTTAAATCACCCATTGTGAAATTCCCGCCCTTGGGGAGGTACTGGGTGTTCCCACCTGAACCTGAGCATATATAATCTTTGGGGTTCCAGAGGAGGACCAGAACTCCAACAGGACTATCACTGCCACTCTCGACAGGACTGCAATCATTATGTCAACAGAACTGGGACCATCATCCAGCTCAACAGGTTTCCTTTCCTTTTACTTTGCCCCCAGGGGAACCACGTGGTGCTCAGCACAGAGGCTAACGAACACCTTTCTGTTCTTGTCCCAGGGTGCTGCGTTATACATCTGTCTTTGTGGGTTGAAACCAGTTTTCTCTGTATCATTGTATTTATTGTAATCTTTTTAGGAAATTGTAACTCTGACTTGTGATCCCTCTTGAGCTGGGTTCATTTCTCCCACCAGTTTAGTTTTAAACCATCATAACCTGTAATATCCCAATATCTTTAAGTGTTATTTTCTTAATGTAGTATTTGAAAAACAAGATCCTTTCTGTTTTCTACCAACAGAAGCTGTTGCCTCAGGGGAGAGAATCTTAAATCTTTTCTACCTAGGACAAACCAGTACTTTCTTGCAGTGTATCTGTCAAATCAGCTGAAACCAGAAAATGCCTAAGAAGAAAAACACTGATTTACTGAAGTTAAACAAATAAAAACCAAAACACAGAAGTACTGAGTTGTTCTACTTACATCATAAACCTGGGGACTTGTCAGACAGCGGGCTATCAGGCCACACCAGCTGGGTAGAGTTGTGGTCAATGGAGGGCCACTGTGAGTGAGAATTGGCTTTAAATAACTGAAGTAGTTAAGGAAAACACACCAGTGCTCAAAAACCACTATTGAAAATAAAAAGAGAAGTGTACATAAATGTGGTTTTGCCTTTGAACTGTGGTACTCAATAACTGTACATAAAGCATCCCCCCAACATTTTCCCCTTGATCCTTTCAAAGGCTGTTTCCTTACTCACACATCTTCCATAAGGACAAGTAGCTACCTTTCTTAAAAGTTTCACACAGTTCTGATTTTTCCAGCTTCTGGGTTCTCTAAAGTGTAAAGGAGCAAGTAAAGGTACAAGTGCTTTAGTGTTAAAGGGCCAAAGACTATCTGTGCTCTCAAGATGGAAGCATGGTGTCAAGGTTGCAAGCTAGAGGTAACAAGGTGACATTCCTATGTGGCTCTACACAGGGAAATAAAGAAATGCTGTTCATCCAACATCCTCAAAGCAATATAGCCAGTTAATCTGCTAGCTGCTTACTGAGCCACACAGAGGCAACCAGTAAGGCTCAAAGACATTTCTGCAGTGCACATACACGTACTGCACACAGCCTGAGAAAGGCAAAGGGAAAACTGTATGGCAAGAAGCACGTAACACAACATGGAAGGAAACAATGCTACCTAGATTACACTGAGGGGACATGGGGGCAGGAAAGGAAGATGTCTTTACACCTCTTTTCAGAGGTCTGCTCCCCATGAAACCATATTTATTCACTTGAGTACTCCAGACTGATAATACGCCTGAAAAAACGCTCAAGAGTCAAAAAATGTGTCCCTGCTACAGACCAGCATGTTGGTCTTGACTGGCATGCAAGTCAGTCTGATTATTTTAAACGTAAATATATATGCTGCAGGTATTCCAGTTACTTTTCTTGGAGTCTAAGTACAGAGAGAATCAAGTCCATTTGTGAGTATAACAGTTTCCTTGATCCTCCCAACAGATCAAGATGCTTAGGGGACAGAGGGGGTTAAAAAGGGGCTGTTCTAGCAGAGAGCTATCTCTTCTGCTTAGTAGAGCCTGGAGAAGTGTCTTTGCTAGAGCAGAGTTATGTTTCCTCCTTCACTAACATTGCAGTTACACCCATTCCTGGAAAGAAACAACCTTGGCCCTTGCACTAACCTGCCAGCCTCTGTGCTGGCCTGTGGCAGACAAGCCCACAGCAACTCGGTCGTAGAAAAACAAACCCAGTTTGTTAGACATCTGGTACTTCATCAGAGTTGCAGTTTTCTTCGTGTTTAACAGTTGTGGGTGAACCCAGGGAACAGCCCATGACATTAAATGAACTCTGCATTCCACAGGAATGAAGTTGCTGCTTATCCAGAGCTCTGCAGGCAATAGCCAGCACTGGAGCACGCTGCCGTCATTTTCTTGCGTCTCTCTCAAGTTAAGTTCCCTTGCAAAGTGTGAATTTTGAGATAATCTGCCTTTCTACCCAGAAACCAAGTGAATGTATCAAAAAAAATATTTTGACATTAAGCCGTGGGTACAGAGGTGGCAATTCTAAAGATCCTTCCATCTGTGTAATTTAAGCCCACTCAGCCAATGTTTATCTGAATGCCTCCTTGCAACAGAAGGAGCAGACTTTTGCCTCTAAGATACAGTTCGGCCTCTGGATGTCAGTTTCCTTGGCACAAACTTCACAGAAACCTTCCCTAAAGATTGCTAGTCACCACTGAAAAAAAGCAAATGCACTATCAGCATTCTTTAAGTTTCTGTGAAACAGGTCGTTTGGCTATAATTTTCTCAAGGCACTCCCCCTGCCCTTGCTGCAGCTGCTGGGAACTGCACTCATGCTAGTGTCAGCTGAGGGAAGTCAGTGGTGCCAACTACTCCTTCTTTCATCAGGCACATCCCTTTTGTAAATTCAGGGGAAGAGGATAGCTCTGCTTCCTCAAAGACAAAAAAGAAGCAGTCAGCCACAGCCAGATCCTTCCAAGCTCTTAACATGAAAGTTTTATGGTTTATGGAATTTTTTTTAATAACAAAAATTGTTGCACAAAATGGTGCCTTGTTGCACTTTGACACTAGCCACTACAACTCAAAGGGTTAACTTGAAGTTACTACCATTTATGAATATTTAAACTATCAGTACACTTCCTTCTGGGCTTTGTCCCAATATTACTGCATCTGGAAGCCTTGCTCACAATGAGATTTTATCTCAAAGAAATAAATGCTATTAGGATCTCAACACACTACCAGGGCTTGCCGGGCTGGGAAAGCTTCATGCGCAAGGCATGGAAGGAAACTACTATGCTCCAACCAGGCCAGCAGTCACTCCTCAGAATAAAGCCCTGTCACAGATAATTTTGTATATTTAACTGCCCCAGAAATTACTAGGAATCAAGAACTGAATTTTTTTTTTGTGTTTCTGGGTATAAGTGACTTGACGCGGCCACAAGATTGTCTTTGCCATTTTCCACTAAGTGAATGTAAGCTGTTAAGGAGGAGCACATGTATGACATACTGATCAAGAATCAGTTAAGAAGATTAAAAAAAATACAAGGATGAAAGACAGGACAGCTACACAAAAATTGCTCAGAAGCCTAAACAAGGCTACCTAAATAGTACAATAATAGCTTTAGAAAGGTTCTACAGTAGTATATTCACACAGGGACACTCTGCTTTAACACCTATAGTAAGTTCTGGATGTACTTAAGGAGATGAGCTGGATTTCATGTAGAACTTCCTCTTTAGAAATCAACCACAGATTTGGGACTTCATCACAAAAGCAGATGGCTCTGTAGAGCAATGAGTTGAGACTTAGACATGTACAATAACTGGAAAACTAGTTTATGCCCTGAGCATCAGTGAAGATGAGAACAGATTAATAGAACAAATCAGAGGACCTGAAATAGCTAATTGGCTGTCTTATTGATTAAGAAGGCATTCAGCTCCTAGAACTGACTGGTTTCCGTCCTCCAGTGAGTGTCACATACATACATTAGAGAAAGGAAAGGTCTGTCTGCTGAGCCGGTGAGTTCAGTCTTCGATTCTGTGTCTTGAACCTGTCAAATACTTGAGAGAATCAAACAAAGATCAAGTGCTTAAAGCTACATAAGGGAAAAGGTGAACATTTCATGCCTTGAAGCTAAGCTGTGTTTTCAAAAGGATACTTATGGTCGAAGCTATACCATAGCCTGAAGAGCCAAGCACTTTCCTGCTTTGTCCTGTTCCTTCTTGCAGAATCTGGGCCATCCTAAAAGAAAAAAACATATTCAATTGCTTCAGACAGACAAAACTCCAAATGATACATTCCATCATTCCCTGTCCAAAAAAACCAAATTACTTCATTACTATACTTGGAATGCAGAAGAATGCTATTTAGAGTCTTGCTTATACTGAGACGGTTAGTTTCCCTAGAAAGACCAAAAATGACTGCAGAGAAGCAGGCTGTTTTCATTGCACTCAAGTTGCCTTAACAAACCCTCTCCCACCAAGTTTCCTGGAGCTTAAAACCTCTGTACTGTTAGTGCAGTAATTTAGAAATAACCTCAAAACTGAAAAATACACCTCATTGATATTCCAGACTGATTCCTGTTTATTGCGGTTGGCTCCCTTAACTTTAGGTCTAGGTCTAACTCTAGGTTTTCTCTTTTCTTAAGCCTGTTGCTTCAAAGGAAACTAAATTACCATACTTGATAAACTCTCAGAAACCTGGTGAAATATATCACATTTAAAAGAAACATGCTTAACGGGAAATGCATATAAAAATCACATTTGGTGGAGGTCATGACAATCTCAGAAATGCTAGATAAACCTTGGGAGGGATAACAGTGTTAAATATAATATCTTAACTAGCTGTGCTGCAAGTCGTCACACCAGCTGGTCTGCAGCTGTATTTGTTTTTTACTTTTGTTACTGTTTGTTGGTTTTTTGTGTGTTTTGCTTGTTGTTTTTGTTTTGTTGGTTGTTTGGGGTGTTTTGGCCAGAGGTCAGAGTTAAACACAGGAAAACAGATGGATGCTTTGTATGAATCACCTTCCAAACTACTGGAAAAGAACAAGGCAGGACTGCCCTGTAAAAAAATCCATGATCCATGAGGAGTTAAAGCACATTCACTCCCTCCTCTCCCCAGATGATATATTTTCTTTATCTGTGACATGCTGCTAATCTTGGCTTGGTGAAAGAAAGACAAATCCAAAGGGAACTGACTAATGGACTCCATTAGGAATGCAATGCACAGTTAAAGAGGGAAAAAATGTATAAGTTCTTTATGTCTACATGGGAAAAAAGCAAACAAGATATTTCCACAACAGACACTAAATGAGAACAGAATACCCATGCTCTATTTCCCGTTAAAGCTATTCCTCAGTTCCTGACAAACTGAGTCTGAACTGAAGCTGTCTTACCATGATACCACTTCCTAACCTCGTTTTTATGCAATAATTGTGACCTTCATTGTAAAAGGTGTTTTGAGGCCTGGATTTCTGGTTGCTTGCAGATAAACATAAAACAAAATTCACCCTTTCTGGTAGCTAACTCCACGATTTCAGAAGATATTTTGTATGCTAGACACAGGCTTCTACGAAGAACACAGACATGCCTGATGCAGTTTCTGCAATGAAAGAGATCTTGTTGAGCAGTAACTCTTACCTGTACAACACGTGAAGAAAAGCAAGGCAGGAGAAACCACTAAGAAGAAAGCTAATTCCAAATAAGTGTGTCTACCTGTGACCAGCCTGAACATCAGTATCATGCAACCTGAGGTTTACAAAGCAGAGTTCACGTACTTGCTCCCTAAACATCCTCTGCATCCAAAGTCATCTGCCATTCAGCTTCCTCTAGAAGGTTCCAACATGAGCAACCAGCTGTGCTACTGAACAATCAGTGTCAAACAGGACTCTGGGAGAATGCAAACTAGGGACTAGACAGAGGAAACTCCCAGTTAAGCCTCGGGAAATGTAGTTTTGGTTTTTTCCAGACCTTTTACTCCTGCAAATTCACACAGTTTACAGATGAGCAAAACTAAAGTTTTCTGCTTTAAGCAACATTCTTCCACTGATCTTGTTTGCCAGTAGCATATTTCAGGGCAAAAAGTCAACTCTTGGATTATTATTGATGCATAGAAGGCTTCACTAAAGATTTAGAGCAACAGTTTGCTGAATATAGATGGCTCCTTCTGCTTCATACAGGTGGTAGGTAGTACAGGCAGGATCCAGCTGGCTTGTGCTACAGCATACAAGAGCTGAGACTGGATTAGCAAACTTCATCTTTGATTCTAAGCATCTCCAAGGGCCAAAATTTGGCATCAGTTATTGAACAGGAGCCTCTGGGTCAGAACTGGGAAGAACTATCCATGCAGTAGCATGCTAAAAAGCAAGCGTGTTGGGTAGGTGGGGGAAGCAGTAGGAAAGCACATCGTTAAACAGAGTGTATTAGTAGATTTGGGAAGGCTTGTATACGTATGTATATACATATACACAAATTTGAACACAACAGCCTTACACCCAATACCACAAGTTTTTCAGTGGGCACTACTTGAATATTATAAAGTGAAATCCATTACTGACCTGCCAGCTAGAAGAGAAAGGTTTTGTCCATGCATTCAACTTACGCAGTTCTCATATCATCTTAGTTATAAAATAAGATCAGCCTAATAGAGAAGTTATGTAATTACTTACTCCTTGTAAGACTTGAAAGCTGTCATTAGTAGGTGGAGGATCCTGATCTGGGTCAACCCCAACCCTACAGAAACATTAGGAAAACAAAGCAAGTGGTGTTACTGAGAGTTGCAAATGCTGTAAGTTGGGCAGAATGCATTTTAAAAGCACTTTAAGCACCCAGCAAAGCTGCATTCAGAGAGGTTATAAGAATAGTTCGAGGAAGAGTTGTCCATTATTCCCCTGCAGTTACATAGCTATAAACAAGAAACTTTTTTACTCAAGAAGCACCTGCCTATAGACAGCTTTAACTCCATCTTGGCATCAACTTTAACTGCTTACCTTTGTTGCCAATTCTTTTAGGACACTGGAAAATACTATTTTTGGCTTAAAAGATGGGTGACATCATCTTCAGTGGAGATCATCTCTCATGTCCAGCAGGAAGAAACCAGAAGCTAAGGATAAAGCCCAACCTAAATATTTGACACAGCAAATAACTGCTAGATAAGCTTGAGAATGGCTCAAATATATGACTTTAAAAGGTTTTAATTCCCTATGGGAAGCACCAAAATACTATAAAATTAATTTATTAATTAATACTACTAAAAATACTTTCTAAAGATTCACAGCCTTAATTTGCTGCAAGTTTCATTCACACAACACAAAGCAGCCACAGTGGATTAACAAGTGGCCTGTAGCCCAGCCTCCCACCTGAGTGACACAGGGTTTGTGCAATGAGATAGTGGGTGATGACAGAATAATACATTAAGAAGCTGTCTACTCATTTTTGCATAGTTAGCAAGCATCTTATTACTGAACCCTCCTTTCACATAGGGCTCCTATCCAAGATGGGTATTTATCCTTGTAATTATGTTCAGGTTTTTCTGGTCTGTTTTGGGGGTAGCTATTTGTTAAGATTGGACTTGTCTAGTTTTAAATCCTATTCATGTCTTAATCTCTGTCATCTCTGAGAGAACCTAAACCTCCAACCTCAAATGTTAGATAAGATTGTCAATCTCAAAACACGCTGTGTTTCAGTCCCACCACATTGCATAGTAATTGTGGGAAAACTCATGCAATAGACATTTCAGACAATAAGTTTTTGTCAACTTCATGTCTCCTCTCTTAGAACGGACTGAGCTGGTTTAGTGCAATTTCCTTGTTACTTAGACTTTGTGTCAACTATTTATAGCCACGGTGTTTATGCAGCAGCCCTGAGGATCACCAGAAACCAACAGAATCTTGCTGGTAAGACCATAAAATTTATGTGTCTCAGGGACACCATGCTTGCATAAGGATGGATCAAACAAATAGAGAACACCGTTCAAATAGCTTCCAGGGCAGCATTTTCTAATAGAATGATAGAAGAAGAAAAGTAGGCATTGAATTAAAGTTTTAAGTCATCCTTGTGGATGCACAGCCAGTGGACTCACAGCCAGTTCAAGGTGTCACATGACTTAATGTAGTTCAGGGAAAATCCAGAAGACCACCTTGCAGTAGCCTCATATAAAACTAGTGGTGACCCAGTCCTCTGCTCCATGTTTTGTTTTGGTTCAGGGTTTTTTTTGAGTCTCTTGTCTTTCCTTCATCACTTCCTTTTTCCACATATAGAGTCATCTTGGACTTTAGGCACGTTTAGCCTGGGAATCCATGGGCACTGACCCTCAGAATAGAAAACCTTCATCAGTTTAAGGGAACACTGGATAGACAGATTGAGTACTGGATTGTAATGCTAAAATAAAACAACACACACAAGAGGTCTGAGAGGTTACAAGGGCTGAGATGATACTGCTTAGGCTGTCACTACAAAAGAAGGATTTTCTGCGGACAAACTAGTTACCTAATGAAGCCTCATGCAGAAAGATGACAAGCAACATCAGGAAATGAACTTGATACGTCAATATATATATAAAATTACACATGAAAATAAAAGAAAAATAATTGTGTTTTTCTTAACTCCAACTGCACATTGGGGAAGGTTTAATGTGCTATGCACAGCAACCACACTCCTGTGAACAGTGAGTTCAAGACGCTTGTTCCAAAAGATGGACATAGTTTGCATTCCCTAAATAGTTTTTACTCCCTGGGCTACCCATCACTTCACAGTACATAAGAAAACCAAATAACTCAGAGTGTCTCAGCTTTTACTTGGCTTACAAGGTTGTGCATTTATTTTGAGGATTTTAACTGCCCTTAGGCATGGAAGGGCTGCTTAATAAAGGACCAAACCAGGACAAACACATATTCAGTGAAAAGCCATAGTACATCACAGGCCAGGTGTTTGGGTTCACTGTTGTGCTGAAGAGGAAAAGAGAGCTTTTCTATATTAAAATGGTTAAGTTTTAGAAAAAAACTCTCACTGTTTTTTTCAATATTGAAATAGTACATCCACATAGACTTGTAATTTAAAAATTTTTTTCAAAGCTATTCTTCAGGTGAATTTATATCTTTAGTATTTCTAATTAATTCTTTCCCATAAATCACCTTTTTTTTTTTTTTAATTTCACTTCAAAGTTGTTCCTCAGTTCACAGACTAACAAAATACATTTCCATTTTGAATTCTCACAACTATTTTTTGTATGCAGTGTCTCTTCTCTTCTCTAGCATGAATTGTACAGGTAGCTTTGTTTTTTTATAGCAAGTCTGCCTGTTTAAGTTTCAAGGTATATACACACTGGCATCACATTTTTTGTAGGCCCTCTCCCCAGATTTCTAAGATCTCATCTTTATCACCTGAAGCAAAACAATACCAAAACCAAGTTCAGTCTCTCCTGATCTCCTTTACAGTAAAGAGAAACACAGAAAACATTTAGTTACTTCATCCTTACTTAACTACTTCCATAACTAAAAGTATGAGTCTAAAGCTGATCCAAATATATTTTCAACATTGATTTGTTTCTGGTGGTTAAAGGAAAAAATCCATCTCACATCCTAAGGCACCTTTAAAAAGCTCCCTGTAATTTAAATGTGCTGTAAAGGCTAATATCAGTTCTCATTTATTTAACCAGTTTTATAAATTAAGAAAAACTATTAATGGATGGATTTACACAGATCTCCTCCCAGAGATTGGGGCACAGAGAGGGTAGCCTTGCCAATGGCCATGTTGTTTTGCTCAAACCCCACAGCAGAAAGGCAGGTGAGGAAGTGCTGGTTGAAGACAGTGTTTTGTTGAAGAGGCACAGTCTGTGTGATGGGGACTGAAGGGCACATCAGCTGTGGGACTGCCAAGGCCAAGGTAGTGCAGGTGCCAGCAAGCATTTTCATTTCCCCCCCCACCCTTTGTGAAGCCCTTTGCAGCAGTCCTGTGTGGATTCCCCAAGGGTGTAAAGTGGCAATTCAAATAAGTAACTCTTAAAAAAGATTTCACATGAAGAATAAAAGCAGTGATTTAGTTGTAACAATGCATATACATCTCAAAACTGGTGAAAAATCCATCTATTTCCCCCATCGGAATCACTTTGGTATCCGATAGGTACCTTATTATTTCAGTACAGATGGTTACTGGTACGTAAAATTCAGGCACCTTTATTTCTGCCTTGGGAAATTCACTGGAACTTGTAGGCATGAATATGCTACACTAAAAATTAATCCACTTTTGGAATAATTTCTTCACTCCTCCCTAATGAAAATATTTTTTTAGGCACAAAAGGCTTTTCATGCTCTAAGAGCTCTGTAACAGCAAAGGGACTAGCCTTGAGCTCGCTCCTAATGACCAATATTGAAGCACCACATTTCTGCCCCTAACTCACTCGACCTTCTTGGTCCTTATCCTACAGCTACAACTCCAGCATCACACAGTTACTTGGATTTGATCCCTCAAATGCTAAGCCCATGTACAATTCATTAACTTAAACACTGTGGTAGAAAGTGGTTGACACACAGAATGGAAACTAAATGGATGGAAATGAATGGTAAAAAAAAAAAAAACAAAAGAAAGGAAAAAAAACGCAATAAAACTATCCAAAGTTCTCTAATACATCATTTTTAAATGGGTAGGATCATTTTTTTGATACTTCAGAAACCTTTGAAAGACTCTGCAACACATAGATGACAAGTTACCAAAATACCAGGCTCTATTACATTCTAGCAGATGTAATTACTGTGGCAACAGCCAAGAATGACTGTAATAAATATTCGTTCTCAGATTCTCGGTACAAGCTAACATACTGCATCTCTGGCAAATTTAGCAGTTTGTTGGGAACATTCAACTGTGACATGATACATGAAAAACTTAGCATTACCCCATTCCAAAGAGCTTTCTTTACATAAATATTCTCTATGTATTTATATGTATATGCATACATGTACATACAAATACACATCCTCTTACAGATGTCAGTTAGAGATTCATTTAACTTTAAATTATCTCTCTAACCATATATCAGTTGGGAAAAAAAAAAAAAAAAAAAAAGAAACCAGAATCCTAGTCTTCTCTGGTTGATATCTCCACTCTTATTAGCATCTTCCTATAAAGCAATGTGAAAACCCTCAGTTTTTAAAATACATCCCCAAACAATCTGGGCTAAATCATCTGTGAAGTCCCTTCCAGCCTGAGGAGTTGTACAAAATAGCCCCATGGAATGCTTAAGAATACCTGTGTGGTTAAGGACCATAGGATCACATCCACAATTTCTCAGCTTTCAAGCCATCCACAGCCAGAGATGCCAGTTTTGCTTCATTAAATACCCACACACAGAATTAAAGTATGTGGTGTTTTGTGATTTCATTTTTTTAAACTGAAGACAATGTGTGATCCATACAGCTCAGAATAAGAGAACAGACTCATAACTGAGGAACATCTACAGCACCCTGCAGAAAAGAAGCAGCAGCAGCATGCCACAGTATAGAAAAAGAACACACATTTAGTGTTACAAAGGTGAAGAAAGCCAAGCACCAGGTTAATTTGGTATCAAGGAAAGCACGGTGTCACCTGAAATACAGCCAGCGGCTTTCACTCATCTCTTCCACCGATGGAACATGGTCACCAACTCTGGTACAGTACAAGAATGCAATGTGAGTAACAAAATGCTCATGAGATGTGTGCTTTACAGAGCTCTTTGGCAAAAACAAAGCAAACCAACAACAACAAAAAAACACCTACCCAATCAAATAAGACAAAACACACATGAACAACAATGGCAGAGCAATAACAACGTGACAAAGCAAAAATTAACAGCAGCAATTTATGATTGACATATCCAGTAATATTCTTCATTGGTTCAGATTCCAGATGGCAAAACACCTGTATTAGTGACAGACTACTTCCCCCAGAAAACTAGATTCAATAGCTCTTAGCTGAGCTGCTGCACAGACACAGATCTGATCTAAGACAATTCCTACCACTTCAGACCTGCACGTGGTCTGAAAGAGAAAGGGTCATCAGAAAGAGTATGGGAAGTTATGCATATATGAAAGGGGTCACCAATACTGCCTAGTCTCAGAGCAGTCCAAACCAACTGGTAATAAGCTCTAAATCACTCTCTCGATTCAACTAAAAATTAACTAACAATTTTTAACATAATTAATCTCTAGTCATAGCAGAGTGTGTTTTTACTCCTTGCTTTGCCTTTCTCTAGTGTGTGTGTGGGGGGATTTTAGGTACAAATGAAAGCATGTTTGGCTTCTAGTATTTTCCACACAAATTCCTTATCAGCTTGTGGGGCTCTTCCTCGCTGTCCCCCCTTCCCCTCATTTTTCCATGAAGGCATCATGAAATTTGCATGTGTGAAATTAAAGCCCATATGATCAGAAATCCACAGAGGCCTCACTTTACAAAAAGCACACCCTGATTGCAGGCTGTCATCTTGACAAACCAAATATTTAAGGCCATATCTTGTGATACGATGAGCATGTACTCATGTAATCCTTGAATGTCAAGGCAAATACCAGACTTCCAGTAGATTTGTTTTGGATTCCAGGTTCAATAGCTCTTCTCCCATACCAACATACACTCCAGGTCAGAGCACTCTGCTCCAAAAAGCCAACTCTGAGATGGCTCTGCATGCACAGCAAAAACTAAAATTAAAACCTGCCCAGTAACTTCCTTTCTACGACTTCTTTCTCTTTGCTGTATCTTTGCCAAGTTAGTATACTAAAGTTTTCCCAGATGTCTGTAATAAGTGAAGTGGTTTTGGAAAATTTTAGCTGTTTTCAAAGAGTTCAGCTGTTTTTCAGAAGGTGACTGAGGAAGAAGAGAACTCTCATCACCACGTTAAAGAAAAAAAAATAAAGCCCAATCACTAAAAAACCCCTGGAATTAAGAAAATTTTGTTTCAGATTATTTTTAGGATGCCTTTGAGTATCTGTTTACTTCACCTCACCAAGACAATGACTCCTGAAACTGTCTCTTGGTATTTTGTGATCTAACCGAGATAATGACTCCTAAAACATCTGTCTGAGGCTTGCCAGAGCTTCACTGTTAAACTCTTATGGTCCATGTGCTCTAGATGTATCTCAACCCGACTCCTACAGTATTTGGGCCTTCCCCACATTTTTTCCCTCTGGTGTGAATTGCTGTGTTTCAGACCACAAGAATGAAGATAAGGAAATATCTCCCATGTTTAGTTCCAGACTTCCAGAGGAAAAGGCAGTCTCTTTCCTACAAAGGAAGAGGCCCAGAGTGGTGAGGATGGAGGTTTGGAAACTGCACTGCACTGCCATTAAAGGAGATTTAAGATCGATAATGAAAAACTAGAGATTGCGAAAATAGCAGGAAGACTGGAAAAACAGTCCAGAATAAGAGATGGGCAAGGAAAAAGCTCACAACAGAGGGCGAGGGACAACACCTGTGCCTATGAATCTGCCATTAAAGGCAGCAGAGTGGCTAGAAGGCACTGAAGGATCTGTTACAGAATAATAGAAACAGGCTGCAAAACAGGAGGATGTAACCTCCTATCAGACATCCCCCACACCAGTCTGGAATGTAGCATGAGGCTGGATTGCATCATCAACTCTTGCCTCCTGCCATCGAAGCACACTGAGGCTTGGTATTTAGGAGATACACATTTTATTGTTGGACCACCCTGGATAAGATAGAGTATAATCTGATACTTCCACCAAGCTGACAGTTTTACCACTACCACAGATAATTAGGTAGTTCACATAGTAACTGTGTGAGAGTTAGTGTTTCCAGGTTTCTTTTTCAATTTACTCCTTAAAACAAACAAACAAACAAACCAGAAAATAGAAATAAATTTAAATTTAAGAGCTTTAAGTAGAAAGCTCCTAAAAATATTGGACATACAAAGTCAGACATAAGGCAGTGAATATCTAAGTGGACATTGTCTATACAAACTGTAGCTTTTATGGTAAAAAGATACCTAAAATATTTTAAATTGTAAGGTATAATGCTTTGAGATTTAGAAAAAAGATTGCTAAGTACAACTGAAATTACTTAATTAAAATAATCACTAACTTCCTCATTTTCAGCAGATTATGAAGGATAAGAAGGCATTAATCTATGTGTTGTTTCATTCAACATGAAAAAAAATGGTCCTTAACCTCTAATGAAAAATGGAAATCACATTGTTTTGCAATACAAATGTTAGGAGTTCCCTTTTCCCCCCCATGACAGATAAGTGAAACAGGAAGTCAGCTATTTTTTAGAAAAGAGGGATTTTGCCAGTGGTTTTGGTTTACAGGGCTCTAAAGTTTGCTGAAACTGTTAAAGCTTCAGTCAGGAAGTTGTTTCTTCCTTTAGGTCTCAAAGGATGATACTATATTTTTTAATATCCAAATCATGCTTTAGTTTCTAAGGAAAAAAAATCTACTACTACTAGGAAAATATAACTGTTTACCACCCAAATGCTTGGGTACATCTCAGTGATAGAGAGCCAAGAAATTCAAATACATGACATCACAACTTTAACTCCGGTTTCTGGTGTTAATTTTTAATTTGCTCAGCATCAAGTGGCAGAAGGCAAAAGCATCTGAAGGTTCCTTAATTTTTTTACTAAGATTTTGCTGTCATGACCTCAATTTTCCAACCAGTTAAGCAGAAAACTGAAGTTTAGTCTCTGCTACAAACCATAGGTCCTTTGCTTAGCTGTGCATTAAAGCCTGATCAGTGGGCCCCGGGTACACTGGTCACATACCCTATTGCAAAGATACCTGTTTGTCCAAACACTTGAGACATTCAGAACAGCAAGAGGAGGTAGAGGATATTTTTGCCCATTTCCTCGTTATGCTGCTTTTTACTTTAACAAAACTTGATTTTCATGTTAGCCTTTCTACCCCTTACCTACTTTTATTACTGCATATCATTGGAGAGAAGGGACAAACAGTAAGTAAAGAACGGAGCACGCCTCCCAATTGCTGCACAACTAGTAGTGTGGTCAGAAACGTGTGCCTCTGCCTCTAAGCCATAGCAAAGCAATTCTGGATCCTTGTGTGGGCGTTGCCCCTTGCATCTACGCAGCTGCTTCCCCATGAACATAGTGGTATCAAGCCAAGCTGAAAGTCTTGGCTGGAGTCAGCTCTCTGGTTCTGTTTACTTAAATCAAGCAGGCACAACCATAAATAAGACCTTTTGGTGCTGATGTCTGTCTCAGCTCCTCTGACTTGCCCAGTACAACAGATATGTGCCTTAGCCCACCCCAGTCCACAGGAACTCTTCAAG
This sequence comes from Oxyruncus cristatus, assembly GCA_013399855.1. Classification (NCBI taxonomy): domain Eukaryota; kingdom Metazoa; phylum Chordata; class Aves; order Passeriformes; family Cotingidae; genus Oxyruncus; species Oxyruncus cristatus. The sequence goes on from VXAY01007342.1 coordinate 275,536, forward strand.
AGGCCACCCAGAAAACCCACTGACGAGAAGACCAGTATCCACAACATGACAGTAATGTCACTTAGTAAGGTTCAGTCAGCTTGGGTGACTCTTCATTAAAGCAGGTCCTTGTCTTCTATTTACACTGTAGACAGGCCCACTACTTCATGAGGACTTTTTAATGGCTGACTAGCTCTCTGTTCTTCCTTCCACAAAGGCCAAAGTCAACCAGTATACAACTGGTATGAACTTCACACCAGAACTGGACTTTTAAAAGTCCACACAAATCCTGACATTGAAGTTCAACATACAGATGGCATTAGGCTCCTACATCCCTTCACTTTATCTAAGAAGCAAACCACCTTTTATCTTTTAATCTCTTTTCTGCTAAATAATTCTGTATGTGACCTCTACTTATTTCCATCCTCTGGCAATCTAACCTAATGGGCAAGTGCCAAGGCTCAGAAAGCATCCCAGGGACAAGTTACCTCCTGTGCAGCCTCAGGACTGCACAAGCACTACACACTGTGCTGCTGAGTGAGGCACTGGCACAGCATCTTATCTTCATCTCCTCCTATCTACATCTTCCACTGGGTATAAAGGAATGGAAAAGAGAAAAGTGGCATAATTCTAAAACTCAGCTGGAAACTAATTTGTCCCTCTTTTAAATTTGCAGTGTCAGACAGGACTTCTTTTCCAAGAGAAAGGGCTCTAGAACAGAGGATACTTCACCAGCAGCAAGTTTCTAATGCTCGATCAGCGGTACACGGCCGCCACCTCCTGGCACAAAGCTGATTTCACGAGGTCCCTGAAAGTGCAGACTCCATCACTGGTGGGGCAGTGCCTATGGAGCCAGGCGAAGGCAGATCTGTGCCGTTCTCTAAAATGCTTTCTGCGTAGAGCTCCCTTGTTATATACATGTTATTAACTCTTCTGTTAAGGGAAGGATAATTTATTTTCTGTCAACTATGACAAACAAATGACAATTGAAGTTACTGCTTAATAGCAAGGGTGGGTAAATCCCGAAAAAAAGCCCCTTAAAAAACCTCATCCCCACCGAACCTCAAACCTAAAGATAACCACTCAAATCTATGGTTTGGCAAACTGCCTTTTGGCAGCTCAGGCTGCCAGCACTTATGATGAGGGCTGTTAGAGTAAGCTTTGTTTACCTGGTTGCATCTATGTTTAGGAAAATGCTTTGGAATCAACTCAAGTGGAGATCAGACAAGGAATATCCTGACACCAGCCATCACAGAGGCTGCAGGCTGATGCTGGCAGACTTTGCTCATGCACTGTAAGCAGACCACAAGCAGCACTTTTACCTGTGTACTGCTGGCCAGAACTCATCTCCTGCTCCTGATACCCCGCACACTGGAGAGTTCATGCACACTGAGAGCTACACGGACACTGCACCTCCCCTGCTTCCATGTTAGTACAGTTGCTTCTTATATACCATCATCAGACAGATGCCTCCTGTTGTCAGAGGTGCCATAAGGAAGGCTGCACGTGGCACCTATTCCAGGTACCTTTTTAGAAAGTCGTTAGACAGCTCTCACGTGGAAAAACAGGTCAGTCAGGCTGGGCTTAGAAGTGCCATTAGGGTGTGGTATCTCACAGTCATTAATGACACAACTGCGCTGACACTGTGTGACCTCTAGAGAGCCTGACTACCTGAAGTGTTGCTTCTTTCTGGTGTGCTAGTCAAGCATTTGGAAATCACACTTAAAGACATTTTTGAAGGACAGAAATGGATTCATTTGGCACCAAAAAAAAAAAAAAAAAAAAAAAAGCTGATTTCTCAATGTTTGCTGTCAGTCAGAGCTGATAATGCAAATCACTGCTGAAATGTCTGTGTCCAGCTAGAAGCATACTACTTTCTATGAGAATAGTTCACAAGCATTTCTGGGAGTCCTATCCATTTATTTATTCTTTTTTTTTTGGCCGACCTAGAAAGTTCCTGCTACCTATTGCCACAAGCAGTTCACTGAAGTTTGCCAAAAGTAGAACCAGTTCCTAAGAATGATCAGTTCTTCTAAAGACTGAAACTAGTTTAACATAGGATAGTTTTTTCCTATCCTATACAAATTCTGGTTAGCAAAATTAGAAAGCAAGAAAAGGAAATCTTTCAAGTGCCAAAGAACACAAAGAGTGTACATATAAAAAAATGCACTGAAGGGTTTATAAAGCCTGTATTATTTTAATTCCACTCTATTTATCTGTGCCTCCCCAACTGCCAAAAATTTCAGAATTACAATGTATGTCATCTTTAACAATGATTGATTCATGATTCTCTGGCACATCTGTTGATAAGTATTCTCAAACATGAAAGTACTTGCAGCCCAAAAGTACTAAGTAATAGCCAGGATTTATGGTCAAACCTCCATAATCATGCAACTTACCATTTTCACAGATCTCCTCAAAACAGGAGGAAACAGTTCCAGAAGACTAGCAGGATCCCATTTATCCCAATTGCTTAGATAACATCAGGTTTGTTTGGATGATATTTAAAGCACATACAGTTTAGCTCCACCCACTAAAGACTCCATTTAACTTAAAAATCATAATAGGGCCATTACCAAGAGGCAAAAGACAGGGAAGTGTCTTAGTATACCTATATGAAGAGACGTTTATATGGGACCAGATTAATTCTTTCTTTCCAATATAGGGCTGCTTTATCAGGCAACACTATTCCATGGGCTGACAAGGACCTAGATACCTACTTGATACATCAGAGTGCTTTAGGCTGAATCCCAGCAGCGTCAGTACATTTTCTTCACCAGCCTGCATGATCACCTTCCTCTATAAAATATCGTGTTCTAAATACCTACATATATCTCTGTACCTAGATATTTATAGATATATCTAAAATATCATGTTCCAAATGCCTCTAGCAAGCATCAAACAAGTTCTGTAGAACTATGCCAAATTAGCACAGCTCCCTCTAGAAAAGCAAAGTCTCCCCAGCACACAGTTGCATACCAACCTGATGTTCAGCCATGACAGCATGGGAGTTGTACCTCCACCGACAATCCACACCGTGAAAAAGACGATGAGGAGAGTTGTAGAGAACATCATTTGATGTGAGTAGGTAGCAGTATCTCGTATAGCCAGAGCAAATGCCATGGCTCCCCTGAGACCTGGCGGAAAAGATCAAATAACAGAGCTTAGAAGTGCAACACAGCAACTTCCCTTGCTCCATCCCTGCCACACAAGAATAAAGTAACAGACAGAAAGCACTGGGCTCCAGCAGGTTTTGATTTCCTTATATTCCCTGATAAATTATGCCCTGGCATGATTTACAATGTAATTTGCCCTCCTGGTTTTCTCTAACTTAGAGAATCCACAAGTGCTAAGAAAAGGTGTAAATATTCCCAGAAACTAACAGGAAAGCAATGCAGAAACAAACAAGTTGTGGACAACAGCAGAACATATTGTGGAAATCAAGCAGCATCCTGAATACAGATAAAGATGAACAATTTCCCAGTCAAATCCATAATTGAACAGTGAATTCTTGATATGAAATTTTTATCACTGGAAAAATATTCTAGTTAATAACATGTTCACAGGCAGGCTATATGTTCCTCCTCTTCCCTGCATCCCAGGGGAAACTTCACTAGCAAGAACAAGCCATGGCATTTGGCCATTTGCAGACTTTTTATGTAGGGAAATCACAGAATGGTTATGGTTGGAAGGAACCTCTAGAGGTCATCTGGTCCACCTCCCCTGTTCAAGCAGCTCCTGCTCAACCTACAGGAAGTTGCACAGGACCACGTCTAGATGGCTTTTGAATATCTCCATGGATGGAGATGCTACAATCTATCTGGGCAACCTGTGCCAATGCTTGGACAAAGTAAAAGATGTTTTTTGATGTTCAGAGGGAACCTCCTGTGTTCCAGTTTGTGCCCATTACGTCTGTCCTGTCACCAGGCACCACTGGAAATAGCCTGGTTTTGTCCTCTTTATTCCCTCTTGTGTGCAGAGGATTCTCTGGAACTTTTTGAGGATGAACATGTTTAGACACACTCTCCACAATTTCATCTAGATGACAAACTTGAACAGTTGCCCATGTGACGGAAATTGTACGGGAGTTTAAGTCAAATACCTTGCTTTCTCCAATTAAGTGGGAGAGGGAATCCATAAATACACTTCTCTTTTCTCAACAAGTGTCTGTTTCTGCACAACATTTCATTTCAGCTAGAAATAACCTTCTAGAAGAGATACATCCCAATTCCCCCATCCCCGTCAGATGCACTTCAAATGAAAATGCTCCATTCCCAACATGAGGTGCTGTTTGCCACGAGCAAAAAGCATTTCAGGATGTCGCTCATCCCAGACATAAACATGCTTTCTGTAAAGGTTGAAAGGTTGAAAGATACATGCTGGCATGCTGCAACAATCAGTAAGCTTTCCATCATTTAGGATGAAAGAAAGTGGATTATAAAAGGAGAAGGTAGCACTATCAATTTCTTGTGAGTTAAAAATAAACCTTTTTGCATTACCAAGCATTTTACCAAGCTCTTACCTGAGAACATCATCATGTGCTGAAAGCTCCAGTTGATCTTATGCCTTCTGCCCAAATTCAACAAGAAGGAGAGGGGGTAGATGTGTGCAGCTCTTCCCAAAAAGATTGCAATCTGTTCACAGCTGAGGGTTAAGGATTTCTTTTTCCTGAGGCATGCACTCTTGGGTACCTGAAGCTTTTTTTTTTTAACATGAAGCTTTTGTTTTTGGGAGAGGTTTACATCATGTTAGCAAGTGTTCTTGTTATACCTACATATCCAAAGCAGACTTTCACCAATTATGTGAATACAGAATTCTATTCACCCACAATCCTCTTTATATACTTAAAGTTTGCTTGCTTTCAAGGGACCCTTGGAAGTAAAGAGAAAAATGCATCCGTTTCTAGGCCTCCAAAGTTGAAAAACAAGGGCAACACAAGCAGTGTTGGCTGTCAATGACCAAATGACACAGTAAAGCATATTCATTTATTTATCCAGTGAAATTATATGACTTCTGACACTACTCAGGTACAGAACAACTGTGTGGTACAGAGGCCTTAGGGCTTTGATGCAAAGATTGTTCTCAAAAGTATTGTTCCCGCAAGACATCAGGAAAACTCAGCCACCATTCTCTGTTTGGTAAAGCCAACAGACATCACAAATTATCAGGCACATAAGACAATAGAGAAACCTCGCACAAAGTGAAAAAGGATACAAAAGCTCCAATGATGAAAACTGGGCTGAATATGTGTTTCTGGAAAGTAAACAGTGCTAAACCCATGTAAGAAAATATGAAGTTCTCAGCCAGGAAGTGCAATACCTCGAAGAGCTAGAGAGGAAAGAGTCATGTGTTAAAGGCCAAATAAAAAAAGGTGCTGTAAAACCAATAGTACATGGACTGCTACAGCAATACACTGTACAAAAGGTAAAAGACATCCTTGCCTGCTTAGTGCGACTTCTTGATTCCACTGACAAGTTATTGTATGTATAATGCGCCTGGGTAATCCCGCAGAAGAGGACAGCCACCACACCTGTGAACAGAGTCACATGTGAAAATCAGCCTGTTTACCGGGAGTTCATCACATTTTCTCTTCCCAAGTTCCATTAAATTTATACAGCATCCTTAACCTTGAGATTTTATGAACCTTACTTTCAAGTGAGTGAGATTCCAGGTTAGGGAGGTGGTGTTTGAACTAAACAATTGCTCCTAAAATCCTTTGTTACACAGTGAGCTGCACCTTCAACGACGTTGAACAGAAAGTAAAAAAAAAAAAAAAAAGCCTTAAGCACAAACATAATTTTTCTCATTGAAAAGTTTTAATGAGAAAGTGAAAGAATGGCTGCTAAGATGGACAGGACTTCTGTCTCCATGTGCTTGAATCCCAACTCACCTGTAAATCCACAAGCTTCTGCAAGCAAGAAAGTGCTCCAGGACATCAAGAAGAAGAGTGCCGTTTCCAGCAGGGGGAAGCAGTGCAACTTGGTAAACTTTGTTACGTTAAGTCATTTGTTAAGGCATCAAAAAAATACTTTGGCTTCTCTGTACCCAGTATTTATGGAAAACACTTTTATGTGCTCACAACCAACGCTAGTTGGACCTCTCCCCCCCACCTTTTAATGCTGAAAAACATGGATTCCAACACATGGAGGCAAACTTCAGAATCAAGGTATCCCCTGCAACAATCAGTTTGGGATATTTTTGCTGCATATCCATGGCATAAGGTGTGGCTCTCCCTCTTAAAGGTAATATTATCCTACTCCATGTTTGCTAGCAAGGGAGGGATATATACCTCACGTTCCTTTTAGATTGTGTGTGTCTTGGTTTTTCAGGGAACTGGGGAGGGAACGATATTTGGTTCCCCCTGCAAACCCCAATAAAGAGTGTCCCTGCCATCTTTAAATAAAGCATAAAATACACTGAGAATTTAATTCATGGGGCTGTTCTTGACTACAGCAACCCTAAGATGAAGTAGATTTATGAGAATTTTTCTGCTCAGATTTGTTAACAAGTCTTTTCCAGCAAGCGTGGCTACTTCAGTACTTTTGAGGCAAAACAAAAATACTGCCTACAAAATGTATTACCTCTCTTTGTGCTGATGTGGTTTAGAGGAAAAGCCAGCTGAGAGCAGCTCAATCTTTCAATGGAAAGAAAAAAGTTCATCTTTCAGAGGAGAGCGAAACTTGAGGAACATCAAAACACACACTGAAGTAACAATTCAGACAGCTACTGAAGAAGTTCAACAGATCTCAGCAGTGTTAAATTTAGCTCTTCACATACTACAAAATTTTTTTTTAAGTATTTATAGAATTATTTTCGGTGTTTTTTTTCCTCAGCACTACCCTGGCAGCAGGTAAACACTGAACAGCACGCTGTATCTGAGGTGTAGACAGCTATGCACAACCCTTATCTGAAAGCTGACAACTAGCATAATCTTCTCTGAAATCTAAGTGGGAGGACAGCAAGAGCACTTGAAACTGTAAAGAGATAGCACTCTCCCCTGCTCATATGAAGGCAATCAGTACCTCAATGGACACATAAAGGCTGCACCATCATCCACCAATGCTCTCCATGCATAACACACCTGGCAGCATTTCAATGGGAACCTGGTTAGGATGAAGCAGTCCTGAGGCCAGACATTGACTCTCCACCTACTTCTAGTTGACATTCTCTGCACTCTTTGAGAAGGGCAAACATATACTCCAGACACACCTTCAGCTGTGACCTTACTTTGTCAGAAGGTTGCCCAAAAAAGCCCAAAGCATCATTAAAGAAAAAAAAAATTATTCTCCATGACAGTTGAAATTACACCAAATGTAAAACTCAGCTTTTTAAACAGCTGTTAACTCTCCACAGAAGCCACTTTTAAAACTCTTGAACTCGCCTGGATTTCCACCCCCCAGTACACTCTCCTGAAACAGACCTGTTTTCTAAGATCATGCTTCTGAAGCAGCAACATCCACCATAGCAACATTTAGAACGCTCAGATAATCCCAGTGCCTCAGTCAAGAGGTATTCATGGATGCTTAAGGAAACTGGATAGCCACAGTCACTCCATGGGAGAGGAAGAAGTTGAACCTTGTTCCACTAAAGTTTGGCATGGGCCCTTGTCAGAACCAATTTCTCATTTTCAGTCTTTTCTGGCAGCTTTGTAAATCAAACTGTTTATTCCCCTTGCTGTTACTGTAAACAACAATACCAAAACTTTTCCTTAAATTTGGAATTAAAACCTGTACTCATAATTTTGGAGGAAAAGCAAGAAAAGAAAAATTTCCTATAATTGACTAAATAGAAGTGTTAATTTGAAAGTAAATTATTATTCCTTTTTTCTTTTCTTATTTCTATATTCCTTAGACACAGACTTCTGTTTCACTTCTTTTCAAGTAGGCAGATTCTGCAATTAAAGAAAAAAAAAATACGAAGTGATACCATGCTTAAACTGTTTTAAAAGTAACAAGAGACAGCTTGCTGAAAGCCAGAACAAGTCCTTGTATATTATCTGCATCATTTGGAAAATAAGTGTTCTGTCTATTTTTGAAGGACAATGCATGATTGCATGAAACCCCTTACTTAGGGAGGTATAGTTACAGGTACTTCACAGTTATGGGAATAACAGTCTATTGACAGAATTCATAATTTAGGGGTTCTAATCAACTATGAAGCAGACAATGCAAATTTACAGTTTGCTTCTCCAGTATTGCATGACATTAAGGATGATTCCGAAAGAAAATAAATACATGAAGCTGTATAATTTTAAGCAACTCACTCCCCCAAAAAACAAACAAACCAAACAAATAAACAAAAAACCACCAGAAATTGGACAACAGAAAAACAAACAAACAAACTACACAACATACAAAATGCTACCGCAGAGGCTTTGTCCTGAACAGCATCACATCAACCTCCTGAGCACAAGCATTAGGAACAGCAAGGACCAGTTGCTGCTTCAGAAGCATGATTTTACAAAGTAGACCCAAATGTATTTCAGTCAGCAAGCCAAAAACTACAGCAACTGCATTTGAGCAGCTAGAACTATGGATGGCTGGTTGCCTAAAAGCCAGATGAAGAATCATGGTTCTGGCTCACATCGACTGCAGATCAGTGGAACTGAAAGACCCAACATTAAAGCATCAACAGCACAGCTTCCCCCTTATGCTTAAAGGGGTTCCCTTATGCAGATGTCAGACAAATCTGCACAGATGTGTATATAACAAGATACAGTTGAGACATTACTGCTTGATATGAAAAGTCACAGGGTCATGATTATTAGTTAAAACATCACATTTTAGCCCTTTCAAGTCAGTGTTCAGAAGTCTAGGCAGATCAAAGCAGTCTGGGATATGTATAGAGACAGTTATATCGACCAGTCTGAAAGCAAAGACCCTTAATTTTTCTCCTGAAGAAGAGTCATGATTTCTGGAGGAGGCCAGGCTGAAGATTTACTGCCTGAGCCTAAAACAAAACCCACACAAATGGCTTGCTGAGCACCTCAGAGATCTAACCAAACAGCAGCAGTAAGTTTCAAGAGAACAGAACAGATCATGCAAAACGCATCACGTTATGAAGTTTACTCTCATGGAGATACAATCTTATCCAAGGCATATGACATCAGATTTCTGGCAGAAAGTTTAAATGTAGGACTCATAGAATGCTGTGGGGTCAGAAATAACTATTACAGATTTGGCTCAAGACAGAATCAAAGATTGGTTATTATATGTCATTCAAGCCTAATAATAAAAACTAGTTTTTCTCATTTCATTAAAAGAAACTAAACAATATTAGGACATGCCTGTTTAAGCCCCCCACCTTAGCTTTCAGTGTGCAGCAACATCACTAAGTCTTCTAGCATGGCCACAGTTATGTTGGAAAAAGTTGATTTCTATGGGTACCTGTAATGTCTTTCCATAGAAAAAAAGTCACATGAATACTGATCACATCCTCACCCTCAGGATAAAACAATCTAGAGTCGAGTTTACTATAACTGGCAACAGGAAGGCCATGATAATACCCACGTATGCCATATCAGCTGGAAGACCTAAATGTGAAAAAGGATATCAGAGCTGTCACAACCCCTGTCACTGCTCCCATCATGAAAGAACCACTGAAGATTCCCAGAAAAACACCAACAGACTTGAAAAATGCTGCTGCATCAAAAGCATGGGTATTTTCACCTGTTGGCTGGTAGGCAACTATAGATCTAGAAAGAGTAACATAATGAGAAGTTAAAAGTAGCATCAGAAGAGTTTTATTCTGTAAGAACACCACCTGACCAACAGAGGCAATCCCATACTGAAGGCATTTATGTCATTCTGGCATATGTATGCATTAGGGATCTTGGAAAACATTTGCAATAGTTATTAATTCACTTCAAGACAATCCATTTAAATTTAAAATGACATTTCTCAGAAAAAGCATTTATTTTAGACAAATGCCAAAAGCAATTAAGTAATTTCAGAGTAGAAATTCATGAAGTTACTTACGAAGACAATACAATGGCAACTGCGTCATTCAACACGCTCTCCCCAAACAGAAGGGCATAGAGATCAACATCAGCATGCAGCTCATTAAATATTGCTAGCACGGTAACTACAGAAAGAAAGGAGAAAAACAACACTGGCTGACTCCAGGAACGACAGCGTGAGTGGACGGAGCAGCCTTTCCAGTTTGTCTATAAGCAACAAAACCCAGGAATTGAAGTACAGGATCAAAATTAAACTGGGAAACAGACTAGTCATGTTTATCTATGGGTAAGCAATTCCACCATGAGTCTTAGGGCAGCTCTGTTAGGAGGTGGCTCTGTTGTCCTCCCATCTGCACAGTGTTTATAGGAAGGCCCCCATGATTAACAGGCAGGGGGCAGACAAAGCACTTCTATCAAAGCCCTGATATTATTTTAGAACATGATCCACATAAGATAATCAACACAATGTTGTGCAGCTCTTGTTACTTTCAAAAGCTGTATTGACTGTTGACATAGGTTTATTATTTCAGCCATAATAAAATAGTGCTAATAATCCTAAGTGTACCCCAAACTATACACTATGCCACAGGAGTGTGCATTCAAAAATGAGTCCCCTTTGAAAAGGGCAAGACTGCTAAATATTTATAACCGTCCTTTCAAGAAAATTCAGTCTGAGATGAAAGACCACGATCTTGAAGATGTTTCCATATACGAGCTTCAAAAATCACATAGTGATCTTTTGCATAAGTTGTGTGCAACCACCAGCTGTTCAGAGCTCAGCTCAGTCACAGGACTTACTTCCCATTTTCACATGAATTACCACTGAGCACCTCAAATAAGCTGTTTTAAATATCAAGCTTCATACTTTACCACTCCCTACCCTGGCCCCTGACATACACCAGCCCTACAAACTGACCAGACAGGCAGAGACACGTATGTGACCCTGCTGGACCCTGAAGAATGACTTCACTATTTGGGCAATAGCTCAAATTACTTGGCCAGAATAGCATTTTTCTGCTTAAACTTGTAACATGAAGTTTGAAACAAGAAGTTGTAACATTTGAAAGAGAAGAAAAATCTCCCACCTAAAGAGCCTAAAATCCTCAAAAATTGCTCTTAAATTACCTAGCCCAGAGCAATGTAGCTGAAGAAAGAAGTCCTTCTATCCAGACAATGTAATAATTTCATCTACTTGCAGTCAAACTTGATGCACACTACACACACACCCCAAAACAACAACAACAAAACAAAAAAAAAGCCCCAACCCTCCTCCCCCCAAAACAAACCCACCAAAAAAACCCTCTGAAAAAACCTACTTGGGGGGGAGGAAGATTATTTAAAGTATTTGAACAGGAAAGTTACGTTTTTTCCCAAAATACAACATGATGTTGTGCCAGTTCAGCACCAAATCAACAGAGAACAGCTTTTAAAACACTTAGAATTTGCATGCATTTCAGAGAAGAGGCTCAGAGATACTAATATTACATAACGGAAAATAAAGTCCCGTTAATATGTAGCCAAAAATCCTAGCAATAGGGTTGTTTTGGAAGGTTATTTAAAGATGTTCATCAAGCTACCTGGATCAGTGGCAGATATTATCGCTCCAAAGAGGAGGCAGTCTGTGTAATAGAATTTATCAGAGAGCTGACCCACCAACTTCATTAGCTTCACAACCCCATACATAAGGTTCCTGAAGAGAAAGAGGATAAAACAGTCCAAGTCAAACAGGTTGGTGCATTTCAGACAGGCAAAGGAAAAGCACAAGCAACGGTATTTCAGGCAGACTTGGTTGTGCCACAGTTCTGTGTGACAGTCACGGTGTAACACTAAGCTCTCAACATGCATTTTCCTCTTTGCCTTATGAACCCAGTCAAGCAATACATTATACAAAAGACATTATTTTAAAACCAGTAAACAAAGCATGAAATCTGTTCACACAAGTAGCACAGAGATTCTAGAGGTTGCTTCCATTTTCCACCAAAGGGAACACTTTCCTGCTCAAAATTCCCTTCAGTATTGTTTTTCCCAACATAGTACATAGGCCAAAAGCTCTCAGCTAAGAATAACCTTCAAATTATTTCTGGTGAAATTCTTTGAGAGACAAACCAAGGTCACAAATGCAATTCAGGATTTCTGTATTTCAGAATATCCATATAGAAGACAGAGTGATATGAGCAACAGAAGATACTGTATGCAGGCAAACCAACGTGACTAGCTATCTTAAACTAAATGTGTGTGTAAATATACACATACAATATACCTATGCATGCAGAGAGAGAAAGGGAGAGCACTTTATCAACTTAAACTTTAGTATAGAAAGGAACTGATATCAGAGTTCACTTACCCAATAATAAAACAAGAGACTGCTGTTCCTAAAAAGGCGTAAGCCAAAATGGATCCCAAATTCCTGAAAAAGTGTCTCTGCACAGGAAAAGAGGTTTATATACTTACTTTAAGAAAATTACAGCACCTGTTCAAGAACATATAGTACACTACTTCACTTGCATTAATATACGGAAACATTTCCATTACGTCAATGTAAATTCTATCTAACTTCAATAAATGGGATAAACTAGCTCTGAACCATGCATTAAATCCTACATGTAACTTATTGATAGAAGCTTTCCACACAGATGTTTTCTTAAGAGATGTAAGAGTTGTAAAAACCAGCACAAATTCATGGTATCTTCATGTAAGATCAGAATCTGGGCCCTTCTGTCATTCGTTATCTGGCACATCCCCACCAGTATTCAGGGTTAGGTCTACTTTTCAGCATAATTTACTGCATTTTGGATATTTGAGAAGGATCAAAACCATTCATAGCAGAATATCTTTAAACAAAACTGACATCAATCTCTGGCTAAATTCAATGGAAAACAGATCAGCAAGATTAAATAGACATTTAATACATTTATACTAAAAAATACATGTATTTTCTCTTAAAACAATATGGCCTAATCATCTATGGAGGAAATAAGATTTTTCTTCCTGCCCTAAAAAAAAAATAAATAAATGCTTGAAATAGAGACTGCAATCATGAAAATATCATTAGTCTCACATTACAAAACAACACAACAAAAAAACCCCTTCCCCCAGACAAACAAACATACAAAAAAGTCTATTCTCCTCAGAAATTATTACACTTACTTTCTTCAGGCTATAACCAGCATGAAAAATAATAGGAGGCAACAGAATGTTGAAAAAAACTTCTGGGTCAAATGTTACCTACAAAATAAAATATGAAATTTCAATTAGAAACAGATATACACAAATCATTAGGTCTTTTTCCTCTTTCATTTTCTTACAACTACTATTTTTGGTTGTTGAAATAGATAAGTTGACTCTCTAAAACACTGGCCATCTCTGTACATATACAGCAGCAAAAAGCTGCAGCTCTTGTTGGTAAACAGCATCTAGGAAAAACATCCATTACATCCATCCCCAATGACAATCTGGCAGCAATCCCAAACACAGTCCCCTTTTTTAAATTAAACATTTCTAGTAGAAATTATGCTGGAGAAGATCTCTTATTGCAATGCATGATTTTCATATAGCTGAAAATGAAATGCTTTTTTTAGCTTATGTTTTTTTGAAAGTTGAACCACTATACAGTTATTTTAAGCCAAACAAGTCAGATACAAGACTGGTTTTCAGGAATTCAGATCATTCGTCACTTGCATGTATTTCAGTAGAAGTTCCAGATATCCATGAAAGTCTACACTACACACTAAGGAAAAAACTCAACATTTAAAATCCAAACAAGACCCACACACATGTGAAACTAACTTGGTTCTCTTCACCCCCTACCTAAACATAGGTCATAAGACAAACACAACAAGTGTGCCCTCCCAGAATAGGATTTATTTCAGCTAATTTTAGATATCTATAGCAGACAGGTACATACAAACAGACGACTAAGGTTTCTTCATAGTTAGCAGAAAGTATTTTTAGATTACAAACCTGAAAGTCTCAATCCCATACTTTAAAGTCTAACTTTTATATACATAAAAGGTGCTTAATTCTTGACACCGAATAAAAAGCCAAATAGCACATCTGAACCACAGTTGATAGGTGAATTTCACTTCAAACACCAGACTGCCTCATTTGGTAGATTATAGGAATACAAGCAGTAACTATTTCCTGACAATAAACAGATTTTAAAACCCTAGTAAAAAGAACAATAAGAACCAATCACTTTTCGCTAATTATCATTTTCCCTATATTGCATTTATACAAGGAAGCATCAGGCTTTTTTTGTTCAGTTTGTCTTTGTGAATTCTACAAATGTTAGAAACATAAGTCTTCAAACCAAGGGCTTTAGGAAAGCACTACATACATGCAATGGAGCACAGTTTGCCAGCAGCAATATAATACAAAAGGTGCTCTTGAATTAAGCATTGAAACACTGTTACCATCAGCAATACTGACACTTGACACTGGCTCACATTCCAATGGCATGGAGAAAGGAGGAGAAAGGGAAGCATCGATGAAGGAGAAACACTCAGCCAAGAGCAGGAAATAGTGCAGCCTCACCTTTCGCAACATGTCATTTTGCTCCACGTTGTGGATCTTCCCAGGGCTTATTTCGCCTTTGAGTGTGTACTCAAAGAACTTCCCACTGACGTTGACCAGCAGGGTTGTGAACGGCCTGTCCTCCTGCGAGCAGCTGAACGGTTTGTCATGGCCGCTGCTGGAGGGAGTCCCATACCTCAAGATCACCCCAACTATGAGTCCTGGAAGAGAGTTAAAAATCGATTAGGCTGATTTGCTACTTCCTGTACCTTTCCCAGTTTCAAATAACATCTAAGGTATAATGTGTGAGACTTAATACATACATGCATCATAAACATGTTGCAGTGAACTGTGACTATTGGTTTCCTGCAGAGGAAGAGAGGATCTGAGCACATCAAAACTACCAATGAATTTATAAAAATCTGGTATCAGAAGAGACAAACAAAAGGCTCCATTTCAAGTTTTGTATTCCTCACCCTCAAAGTGCAAACCTCTAGTTGCATGAGAGGCTAAACACTAGGACACCTCAAATACATTTCACCTGCCTTAGGACAGAACCGAGCATACACACCACTACTGCTAGAAAACAATGACTTCTGTAAACACATGAGATGAAATGGTGATGTTTGCCCTATTATTTCACGGCTGCAGCAAGGATGCAGCTTTTTAGCCTGCCAATCCTAAGCCGGTAAACAATTCTTGTTGCACAGTCTCCTGCGTAGTCCACAAACTCCGACACCAAAAGTCAGATGACATGCACAAAAAAGCCAGCTATATGCCATTTGCAAACATTTTCCCCATTTCACATAAGCAAAAACAAGGTATAAATGAGCAATCATAACAGATCCAGGATTCAGGAATATAAGACTCATTACTTAGCCAGCCGAGATAAATCCAACCAGAAAATGTTATCAATAATGGATGCATCAAACACAGTGACAAAAATAATTTGTAACCTAATGGAAGAGCCGTGCTAGGAGGCTGGAGAAGCACCAAGTTTTAACTGTTCCTTTTACAATGTACTAAGAAAAGAACAAGACTCCAGTTCTGCAAAGAGAACATATAAGAACAGTCAAAGTGGTTTTGATCTGGCAAGTAAACAGATTGATACCCACTTACTAAATGCTCCCCTGTTGCCTTAGGGTGATCTGCAATTTAATCCTTGTTCCAGACAACTACAAGATGAAGATGAATGTCTGATGCTTTTGTTGACAAATCAGTAATCAATGCTGGTTTTGCTCTTTACGACCCTCACTCTGAATCCATAGATCTGTTTTCCTGGATAGTAAATGAAGCCAACAGGTAATAACCCAAGAATAAATGAGGTAAAACAAAGAAACTTCTACCATACACCACATAAACCCCAAGCAGACATTATGGCATAGTGTAAAGGGTGACAAAACCGTACCCCAAAAATCCAACCAAAGGAACACACCTCATTCGCTTCAAGTTCATAGTGAAAAAATAGTTTTAATGCAAGCAAAGGTACAGAAGGTAGCAGCTGTGACACTAGTGAGTGGTTCACCTCCAGCCCTTGTTCTCCGTGATCAAAAGAACATAGCAGCAACAGGATCATTCCAAAGTAACCAGAAGATTAAGTTTTATTTCAAAAAGAGAAGTACACACTCAGAGAGAATATAGGGGAAGAAACCCCTTTAGCAAGAGAAATCTACTCACTGACATTTTAGATGCTGACAGTTTAAATACAGAGTTTTATACCAGCATATTAGGAAGAAATTCTTTACAGAGAAGGTAATCAGGCGTTGGAATGGGCTGCCCAGGGATGTGGATGGGCACCCCCATGATGGAAGAGAATCCAAGTGGTGGATTCTCCATCCCTGGAGGTTTTTAAGATGAGACTGGATGTGGCACTTAGTTCCATAGTCTAGTAACTGCGGTGGTGTTGGATCAAGGGTTGGACTTGATCATCTCAGAGGTCCTTTCCAACCCATCTGATTCTGTGATTCTCCTAACACCACTGGAGCATTTTACAGCTACACATGACAGATACACAGCTCTGCAAAGTGACAGGTTATGGCCAGTCACCTCCAAGCCACTTGCGCTGAGTTACAGCTACAGACACCATCACCAACCCAGCCAGGCAAGCAGTGTAAGCTTTCTGCTGCTCTCCCCCCACTCACAGCTAGGAAGAGCTAGGCTCACAGAATACATCAGCAAGACTGACTGTGTTAAAAACTGATCTAACCAACATCAGCCAGAAATCCTCTAGTAAATCAGAAGGCAGAATGAAAGCTGTACAGATGAGCTTATATGTAGCAGTGGCACAAAGCCAAATGTATATTGCTACTAAGCTGAGAATAGAAAGGGAAACACTGATAGGTGTAATAGCTTCTTAGGCTCAGAGACTGTCCTTAGTGAATTCATTGCAAAAGCAGATGGGAAACTCCATTGCTATTGTATTAGTAAGAGGCAATGGAGAGCAGGAGGTGATTGTACTATACAACTGGATATAATCCACTTTTACGCTTTCCCCCCACAATAAAATATACCAGTTATGTGCCAATTATATCCATAATTGATATTTAGCATTTGAAGTGAAACATTCTTTAACTCCCAGTGTCCCACAGCCCAGTAACACAGCTATAGGGAACATGTGATCCCTGCTACCAGGCTGCTATCTTGCAGCAGGATGCACATGGACCAGGGTGTCCAGTGTCTAGGCAAGAGGCTGTCACAAACAGTCAAGTGGCTAAAGCTACCCAGAGCTCAGTCATTAAAGGAAATAGGCATGAAAAGAGAAGAGGCCCAAGGAGGTCCTTCCCTGTCAACAACATTTCAACCTGAAGGAGACTCAGCAGAGATCTTACTGCTGGTTCCAGCTGTCCACTGGGCACACAGAGAAGAGAGGGACAGCATCTCCTGGAAAGTGCACAGCAATTAAGACTAAAGGCAACAAACAGGTGAAAAGAATTAAGCAATGTTGGGGGTTTTTTTAAAACAATTAAGTAGCTGAGCACCAGAATAGGCTGTCACAAAGGTTATGTAATCTCCTTCCATGCATATAGCCAAAATTCCTGTGAGTATGGCCCTGAGACTCAAGTTGTGGGGGCCTGCTGTAAGCAGAGGGCTGGACAAGACTACCTTCAGAGGTCCTTTTCGGCCTAGACTACCCTGCAATTCCTAGTCTTTCTCATAAGCATTTGGACTCCCCAGACAGGTCCTATATGCTACAAAAGTTTCTTTAAAATCAACTAAATTGCTTCCTGGGTCCGTCTCGGGGCTTTCTGTTGCTTTGGAGTTTTGTTTGAATGAGAGACTGCACTTCTGACTGTAAGTCAAAGAAGAAGAAATGGCAATATTACAGTCTCATCATAAAAGTTGAAGAGGTGCAACAGAGTAGGAAGGGGCTGCTTTTACTTCCTCAATCCACCCTGACTTGCCACCTGCCTTGGGCCAAAACTCACAGGCAGAGGGAGTGACCAGGACATATTCAATTAATGCTGCTTAAGTACAGGAAAGCAGATACTGCGCTACAGCAGAGAAGGCATTTGCTAGTAGGTTTTTTTTGTTTTGTTTTTGGGTTTTTTTTTGTTGTTGTTGTTGTTGTTGTTTTTTGGTTTTTGGTTTTTTTTTTTTTTTAAATGCAACAGTAGTCTATTTTAGAAGTGATATTACAGCAAACCATTGGCTGGTTTGTGAAGCTGGGCAGCCTTGTCAGCGGTGAGAGCCAGTCTCACCTTGGCACACCACTTGCCTTGTCTTAGCACAGCCCACACAGAGAGGCAGAATAGCACATTTTGGGTACTTGGACACCAGCTTCCTAATGGTGCAAGATGATAGTAAGTAAAACACCTGTTTGCTTTTTAAAATACACATAAAGAATATGTATAAAAAGGATTTCTTACATTTAAAAGTCCAGATTTTTTCACCTTACTCCCAGACTAACTTTTTACCAGCTTGAGGACAAAGAAAAAAAGATTAAAAAAAACTTGACAAGAAGGATGAAATAAACCCCTGTAAGTATTTTCAAGGTAAAGGACCAATAACAATACACAGTGTTTATCACATAAATCGTTTTTCTATGGGATGTTTGTGCACATCAAGATACCACAGGTTGAAAGTTTTACTTTAAATAGCCTGAAACACCAACAGAAAAAGTATTTTTCCTATTACAGGGTCAACCTTTGAACCTCACAATCCACACTAGATTATGAGGAAGTTTCAAACTTTTACAAAATAATAATTCAAGCATTGTTTCTGATCCAGAACTGAGCTGGTAATGTATCATATTTTAAAAAATCAGATGACATATTACATACCATCTCCAGAAGCATCAGCAACTCACTCTCTATACCATTTGCTTGCCATTCACTGTACTACCCTGTACAGAAATGCAGAGGAATATCATTATATGACCCCTTGAAGAAGGGTTAAGAAAGTCTCTGCAGAGCCCCAGGCCTCCATTAGCATCTTTTCTTTCCCTGTACTTGGCACTGATGAGGCCATACCAAGTAATGTGCTCAGTTCTGGGCCCCTCACTGCAAGAAAGACATTCTCTGTACAAGCTGGAGCATGTCCAGAGAAGGGCAATGGAGCTGGTGAAGGGTCTAGAGAGTAATTCATGTGAGGAGCAGCTGTGGGAGCTGGGGTTGTTTGGTCTAGAGAAGAGGAGGCTTAGGGGAAACCTTATGACTCTCTACAACTACCTGAAAAGAGGTTGTAGCCAGGTGAAGCAGGCCTCTGCTCCCAGGCAATTAGTGACAGGACAAGAGAACATAACTTCAAGCTGCACCAGGGGAGGTTTAGGTTGGACATCAGGAAGAATTCTTCACAGATAGGGTTGTTAAATATTGGAATGGGCTGCCCAGGGAAGTGGTGGAGCCGCTGTCTGTGGAGGTGTTTAAGAAATGACTGGATGTGGCACTTAGTGCCATGGTCTAGTTGACAAGGTGGTGTTCAGTCAAGAGTTGGACTCAATGATCTCAGAGGTCTTTTCCAACCTGTGATTCTGTGATTCTGTGTTGCTCTCAGCATGGCAAATCTATTAGCTACCTCCTCGATGATTCAACGCTGCCAGCGTGGCATTCATCAGCCTGTCACATCACTGCAGAATTAAAATGGGAAGCCTGTTTTGAAATCAATCCTCATCTTTGGCAGTTTATGTTCAGCATCACAAGCACAAGACAAATACTTTTTTAAAAGACATGAAAAAACATTTTTAAGCAGGGAATGGAGGCAGGTGATGACAATTCTTGAAGTCTGAAGGAAATTTTGGGGATATCCAAACCCTGAAGTGCTGAATAACATATTCAAGGTCATGCTTTGTCATTGTCCTAGGGCTATTTTAGATAAGGAAATGAAAAGACAGTAAACAAGCGGGTAATTCTTCCTCCTTGTAGCCAGACAGCAGTATGTTATCAAGGACATCTTTGTAATAAGCATTTTATTCACCTTTAAAATAAGCCAAACTAAGCATAGTTTTGAATTTCAATAAACAGATTATGCAAAAAAAGTTATTGGCAGACTGTGCAGAACCAAATGTCAAATTAACTTGCTGGCTCTGTGCTGCCAGACAAGCGTGCCCTGTGCACACCCTTGCCTTCTTGCAAGCCTTTTGTTCCAAAAAACTCACAGGAGTGTCTGTGATGGTCAAAAAAGCCTTCTCACTAACTGTTGCTCTGTTTTTTTCTGAGGGGAACTAATTCTTTTTCAGGTTGTGTCATGTTAGTGTGATTTACATACTCGTATTATATATAGTGAAATGGTCAAAATACTTATGAACTACACAAGCAGGCAGGTATGCTTTATTCTGCAATGCAAATTCTTACTGATGATGGGATTAAAGAACAGGTTTAAGGTAGAGAAGGAGTAATTAAAAAATATAACTATCAAGAGATTTAAACAGAATATTGTTTTGGAGTTTCAGTAGTTAATTTCTGAAGAATTATTAAGTTTCACATATAGCTTCACATTTCCACAGTAAAGTTATTACTCCAGAAAAATTAGTTTGTTCTAAATAATTTGTAGGAATGAATAGACACTATTAGCAAGATGGCAACCACAGAAACAAAACGATAGCCAGCAAGAAAAATTGTTCCCTCTATTCTCCCCTGGAATCAAAAATCCAGAAAAGACAGCTAAACCAAAACAAACAACAACAGCCAAAAAAACAACCAACTAACAAACAAAACACAACACCCCACAACAACCCCACACCATATATCAAATAGCCTAAACTGACAGCTCAGCCCTGGAAGAAACTGCTGTGCTGTGGTAAGCTCCTGTGGCCTCTAGTCCAAGCACAGGACTATGAGTCAAGGCTCCTGAGCCAAATCCCAGCCTTAGTAATGACTCAGTAGAACTTGGACAAGCCACAGAAGACAATTTAAAGAGACAATCTCAACTTAGAAATAAGATACTACAGTTATAAAGGGCATAGGTATTTGTAATTTCAACTCAGGCGTTTTCAAGTTCATTTACCACATAACCATTGTTATCAGGCAACACAGATTTAACAAAGCATTTGCTGTTAAATATTTTACAATCAGCATTTGAAAAGCTTCTTTATACTTTCAAAAATGTAAGTATTCCTCCTTAGGTGTAAAACGCAAAGCAGTGAAAGCCATACACATACTAATACCACACGTGTTCCCAGAGACGTGTGCAGCAATGGGCCACCACAAACACACCAACCTCTGCCCCACTGTGACTCCCTTTCCTTGCCTCACACAGGAGTGATTCCCTAACTATAACTGCTCCCAGTCCCATGATACAGAAGTAGAGCTGAAGCATTTCTTTCAACACAGACTTCTAAGCAAGATGAGGAAAACCCCAAACACTGAGATTCTTTCCCCCAGGCACATCGGTGACCACACTGGCAGGCACAGAGAGGAACAAACAGCTTGAGCAGCAGCAGTTCTATGGTATAACAGAAAGCTTTCTATTTAATTCTTGTGTTCTTTTACTGCTTTCCCCCCATTTCCATGTTAGAAACAGTTGGCATATCTCAAACAGGAGCTCACAAGTTCCTCGGAGACTGAAAAATAATAATGTCAAGTCTTTTATAACAAAAAGATTTACAGTCATTTCACCTGACTCAGGCACTAGCAAGAAATGAAGTTTCCCAGTTTAAAAGAAAAAAGCCCAGAAAATAATTATCCCCTCCTTAAACGTGCTGTAAAGCTTCAGAAGAAGGAGTTATTAATCTGTCATTGCAAGGAGTCAGGCTTCAATCTGTAACCCAATTGAAACTCATTAAGCAGCAGCAATCTCTTTGCTGACACTGTCATTTAATTTTGAAGGTTTGACTTAAGCAGAGGATGAAGGGGGCAGGAGGATGGGCAGGAAATACATTCATTTTGGCACAGCTTTGAGCTCAGAGAGCCCCACAATAGCTACAAGAAGTGCTGCTAACTACAGATAAGCCTGTTTTCTTACTAGGAACAGTTCGATATCCCTGCCTCAGGCCTTCACTTGTTTGAAGGAAGTAATGGATGTGTGTGGAGGCCTTCGTCTTAAAAACTATATCTGGGAGATTCTGATTAGGACAGCGGCCCAAGCAAAGTCTTAGGAATAAAAGAATAGGAAGAATTTTGAGAAAGGTAAATGAAGTAAAATCTGCATCAGAAAGGTTTTCACTCAAGGAGAACCTTCCAGTGCTTCTCTTCCCAAAGATCTTTTTGCACCAAACCCCTTATGTTTACTTACAACACAATCTTCTACCTGTAGAAAAGACAAAGGTTTTGAGTTGACTGAATTTTCAAGGAAATCTTTTTTGCTGAGGCAAGCCCCATGCTCTGTAGCTGCGGGCAGAAAACCAACCAGCACTTGTAAACAATATGGTTTGGGGCTTATAGGGAAATGTACCGACCCAAAAGACAGAAATAGCAGCAAGATGACAACTCTGGCTTTCTGAGATCATTATGTCTGACCATAGAATTCTCATTATTACAACATCCAAACACACATAAGCCAACAGAGGATCTATCCCATCTCATAGGAGTAACCTGCTGCTCAGAGACATCTTCCAGACAGAACCAAGAAGCCAAATGTTCCCTCTTTTTCACCTTTCTCGGTGACTGCTCTGAGCACAGGCACTTCAGTGACCATGGCCTTCCCACAAACACACCACGATTCTCAACCCCACTGGGCAGCTGTTCTGACATCCATCCCACTTTACATGCTATGAACCAAAAAAAAAGCCAGTAAATATTCTTCTAGGACTTTATGGACAGCTGAACAGAAGATCAAAATAATGTACTATTACTTGTTTTCATATATAGTGCAAAGTTTAAGAAGTTGTTTTAGTACTAAATGCAGAAGCCAGCAAAGACTGTGGCCATAGCCTGGGATGTGTGAGCAGTTGTATGATAGTTTTGCCTTTCTGATTCCCGTGAGCTAGAGAAGAAGAAAGAATGCACTTTGACTTGCAACAAGAAAAGCCATGCAAAAGCTCAGCCTGCTTACAAGCAGCACACTGTCCAGAGGCCTCACAGCTGCAATTCCCAACCTTCTATATAGCCTTTTACCACCCTCCTTCTTTCCTCCTAAACTAGTACAAGCTTTGCCTTTTTCCAGCTGACCTCATCCTACAGTTCCTAGTCACTAACCTCTTGCTCTGCTCCCATTACAGACTGATGCCTCCTTGCCTGCTCCTGACAGATCTCAGGTGCTGCTGTGGCCTGACATTTTTGCCATCCCATACGTCTTTTTTAGCTGCAGTGGTCCCAGCATGGTGCCCAAACAATCACATTCATATCAGCTCTCCTCTGCATTCCACCTCAGCTCTAACCCCAGCATGGGGTGGCAGGGAAGTTGTTGGGAACCTATAGTTTCATGTCTTCTCCTAGGCCAAAGGTGGCAGCTGAGTGCTAATCAGATTTATTGGAGATGAAGAGCAGCCAATTGCTGCTACATGGAATAATCTGACCCACTGACGTCCAGGGCAACTACTGACATCACAGGGGTTTGATGCAAGACCCCTTGCAAGGGCAGAAAAAGGTAAGGAGTAAACTCCCTTTTGAAGGCTGATAGCACTTAACACGAGCAGAACCACTGTGCAGCCTGTGAGCTTGCTCTTGTCCAAGCCATTTTAAGTGCATAAAGCATATTTTTTTATTTCTGCTGTCTTTTGGCCATTCATTCCTCTCCCTTGCGTATTCTCTCAAACAAATACAACCTCGAGAACAAACATAAGAGATTCTTAGGCTGAGACAGCACATTTTCCCACACAAACAGTTTCAACACAACAACTCTCAGCCCTACACTAAAATCTTGGGTTTGCATGTATGGAAAATAGTCTCTGTAAAGCAATTCTTGCATCTCAAGGCAGATGAGTACATTGTCAGGAAGACACCAAGTCAAAAGAAGGATCTTCATTTTAATTGCTTCACACCACTGCACTCTCAGGGCTGTTTAAGATAAACATCACAAAAATAGCCTCCAAACTTCCTCAAGTTTTTTCTCATTATATTTATATCAATTAAAAAATATCCACTTTTATCTATACAGCTATGTCTAGCTAGTTCAGTTAGAAAATTGCTTAAGTCAGCTTGCTCTTTAAATAATTAACTGCACATGGTACTTATAAAAACCTGGGAATTTATACATTTTCCACCAGAAGTACAACCACCTCCCACTTCGTACAGAACTAGAGGATAGGGGATAGACTCACACCCTCTATCACGAGGTAGCCCAGAGTATAGCAGGCCATGAAACCAAGCACTGCTGCTCACCATGCATATCCTTTACCATTTTTGCAGACACGAGTTTAGGTAACCTGCCACGTTAGTGCTCAGATGTAACCTCCACAGCCCTTTCTTTTCACTTTTTCATTTAGATTTTTCAAATGAAATACAGTATCAGCTAATTCTGGCTTCAACTCACTTTCACTTCTCCAAAGATTCTCTTTTCTTAGACTAATAAAATGCTTGACAGAATCATGTAAGTGCTAATGACAACAACATGCAAGACAACATAATGTATTTTGTCCAATTTACAACTGCCATCCCATACCACAAGAAAAAAGTACCTCATTTAACAGCAACATGGTTGTTAAGGCTCTGGTATCAGATAAGTAGTTGAAACTAACAACAAAAAAACCCTGAAACAATGGTACCTCTAGATAAGAGGTTACTCCACCCTGCACTGCAGTGATGAGAGTGCTATATCCATCAACATTGCTGTTCGAGACAGCTACCCTCGGAGAACATGCAAGTCTTTACAACTCGATTTTTATTTTTAAAAATTACGTGCTGGTACTGTTGCTTTTGGACAACGTGGTTAAAGGATGGATGATTAATTAGACACTTGGAGAAACACCTCTTGAAACTTTAAGAAGCATGTATTCTAAGATTTCTTACCACATAAATTTGCAGGTTAAACGGCAGTGCATGTGCACTTATTAATACCCTCACAGCACAAAAGCTGGATCAGTAGCTAACACATAAGGACTACAGATTTACTTCAGTGGGGGTAAGTATCTAGGGGAATTCATTGCAAGCTTCTATGTTGTCTCCACCAAGCTTAGTTTTGGTACCATACCTCTTATACCTTGACATTTAGGGAGGCCACCAGGAGGGGTGAATGGCTCTTGCCCAGAGCCAGCAGGAAACACAGCTGTTATCTCTTTCTCTTCCAAGCAGCCAAGTGTTAAAACAAAGAGAAACCAGTCGGAGCCTAGGCTTTCCCATTTCTCCCACTGCTGCTCCAAGTGCCAAGTCAGAAGACAAATAACTTCTCCTTTCATCCCACCGCTTGAGGCTTCCAGCTCAACTGAGCATTTTCAGCCTAACATGATACTTTTTACACTTCAGAAGATACATTTTAATATGCGTCAAAGTATTAGACTTGAGTCAATATACACCCTATAAGCAGACACTGAATCTCCTCTGTGCAATTCATGTTAAAAAAGCCACAGATGTGCTATAAATGAAGTTCATTTTTTGCAGACACTGAAAGTCCCTGGTGGACTTGAAGAGAGTTCTGATTAAACGATTTGGCTGTTAAAAGCCATTAGCAGCTTGCAATTTATCTTGCAGGTTGTTCATCAAGATGGGTGGGGAAAAATAACAGTAATCAACTGCAAACAAAACAAATTACAGTGTTGAAGTGTAAGCACCAACTTAAGTCTGAAGAGCAAATCTAAAAGTTCAAGCTCATGTTCAAAATCTAGAGACTTATTAGGACAAAACCAATATGTTCAGACAAAGCATTTGCAACTGCAACTGTCATGACTAAAGAAAAGGGAAATGATCAAAAAGTGATTCAAGCCTCCAGAGAGAAAAGAAGAAGAAAAAAAGAATCACTTTTTTTTCCCCTTTAGATGTCAACTGAACGTTACTTGCTAAAACCACTTTTGAGACCTAAAAAAAGCCACTTCCGTGGGTTTAGAGACTGCAGCGTGTTTGAAGAAGTTTTAAAAACTCCCAAACCACATAACAGAGTTTTTAAACTTCAGCTACGGAGCTTCTTACACAAAAGTAATTCAAAATGTTATTAACTATAGCATAGATTTCCTTGGTGAAATATGCCAATGTAATGATAAATACTTTTAATTTATGCATTACTTTCTACTGGCTAAGGGTTTGCAGAACGAAGAAAGCCAGATTCTATATTTAGGCTGCCCAAAAAAACAGAAGAGGCAGCTGTTTCAACAGTAGCCTCCAACACAATCTAGCAAATTTGGAGTACAAGATGAGCACTTTCCACTCTCACAAGTGAGGTTGCAGAGCATCAGGCTTATTAAATATTAAGACCAGACAAATGGCAGAGTTGTCAACAAGACTCAAGACTTTGCAATCCGACACTGACAGACTGAGTGGTCTCTATGGTATCTTCACCTAATGTTGCTATAGATTTTGCAAAAGGAGTGGTTGTGTGAAAATAACTTGGTTTTTTTTCAGACAAGGAGTAGAAAATATTTCCATCAGAACAACATTTCGCAGTTCCAGTTTCTGGGGAAATGTCTCAAAAGTAAGGCAAATTCTGTCAAATAAAATTTATATAATTCTATTTTGCTAGACTTACATCCTATCCTTATTAATGCCTGTGCTTTAAAACAAATTTGCTGTAGAAGATTAACTAGAGATATTCATAAGGTTTTTTAAAAGGGGATTCAAAAAAGAAAGTTAAGACTTCTAAAAAACAAAAACAATCAAACAAAAGTGACAATAGTGAGAAAAGACTAAATTAGCTGTTAAAAGAATCACTTACTACACTAGGAAGAAAAATCCAAATCAAGTTATGAGTATTTCCATAGAGGCTTCCATCACAATTCTGCCATTGTTTATAAAAGATTAGAACCAGTTGTGGATATTTAGCTAGGCTTCCACATTTACCTTGATCAAAACTACAGCACAAACTCATGGGACACTAGAAGACCCACACACACTGGAGCAGGGACGGCACCGTGACACAGCTCAGAGAGGGAGGAAAAAGGCTGGGTGATGACACACTGACTGACAGTAAAGCAAAGACGCTCACCAAGAAGCAAAGTGCAAAGAAGCTGTAGCCAAAACATGTTTCTGCACAGAACACAATTTTGTAAAGCAAACTGAAGTCTTCCACTCTGTACGGGCGGCACAATAAACTTCATTTCAGTTTAGAAAATTGCCTTCCGCTGCCAGAAATCAGCAGGCAGAACATGAGAATGTTGCATCGGGTTAGACAGCTCAAACATGAAATCCAGTCTCATTCCAACATACCTTAGATTTACTCTAAGATTGGACTTGATACAACCCAAAGGAGGCTGCTGTGCACTAGGATCCCGTCCAGTTTGCTAAAATCTGTTAAGGATATCAGCAAAGTGGGTCTCTTCCAAGAGTGACAAAGCCCTAAAGCAAAGCCATGCTGTCTGCAGTTAGATTACAGCTCTGAGTTTGCTTCCAGGTGATGAAAACAACCAGAAGTCCCTTTTTACAAGGGGGCATGACTTGGCATTTTTGAACAAGTAAGTACTTAGGGGTTTGGTTTTCCACAGTAGTGGGCTTTCAAAACTTCACCAATACATGAGAGCATAGCAAGGAACATAAATAAAAGGAAATCCCAATTGCAGGCATCAAAAAGGGATTCAGTGAGTGCTTCTGATGCTTGCCACAACTCCTCACCTGCAAGATGGAGTCGTAGCACTCCCCTGCAAACACATCACAGGGTTTAATGATTGAGTGAACTCCAGGAGAGTAGCAATCATATTCCCAAAAAATAGGAGAAAGAAGGAAGAAAACTGACAGAGACATGTTACATGATAACAGTTCCATATATAAGCTCTCTTCTAGAAGACAAGAGGCAACACCAGGAGTTAAGTAGACCTTTCAAGTCAACTGTTTGAGGTAATCTTCTGTTTTGGGTACACTGTCTCAAAAGAGCATCTTGGAACAGACCTTCACTGCTGCTAGAAACACTATCTCTGAGCACAAGGTAAAGCAAAAGTTGAGCTAGCACTGCTGAAGCATGGGTGAGGTACACTAACACAGAGATAATGATGCATTTTCTTAGAGTGGACAGAAGCAGAGCACAGCTTGGTACACTTTTGGAGTAGTGAATCTCAAGTCATGGCTTTTGTAGCTTCCACAGACCTGCTGAAATATCCTAGAAGTCCACATAAGCATGAAATGTAGTAATAACGTAAATATAGTAAAAATATAGTAATAATTTTCTGTGCCAGAAGTAGCATGGAAGCTGGTTCATACAAATGTACTATACAGGCCAGTTTCTTCAGTGTGACCTGTCAAAATTATCAAGTAGGAACAAGAAAAAAATTATATCTGTGATACGGCTATAGTAATACAAATCCAGCCTGACAGATAGCAGCTGGGCAAATGGTGCCTACAGAAGTGCAAATATTCAATTAACAACATCTATGAGCAATAACCACAGATGTCCTGATGTCAGGAAACGCAGTCACACCAGTTCCTGTCAAACCAGGGAACACACATACATTAGCAGAGATCTGCAAAAAAGCACGTCACTGTGCACTCAAGTCTAGTAGTAGCAAAGACCCTAAGGATTGCAACTATGCATAAAATAACTTCACTGAAGAAAAATCTGAAGAAAACAGTATTCAAAATATATGCCTAGGCGGCTTATATCTATGTCTACATTAAAGGGAAATCTCTTCTCCCTTGCTTCTCTCCCTCTAAATATATGTATATATATCTGAAATAGCTACTATTTTCAAGCTCTTAGTTTGCTATTCAAAGGCTCTTTATGCAAGACCTGACAACAAATTGCCACTATCAAAATATCGATCAGGGAAGACTGTCTTCAAAAAGCACCACTAACATCTACCACTTCAGCAGCTGTATCAAAGTCCACAGGTTTGTTTGTTCACTCAACCGAAGGAAGTTCCAAAGTGAAAACTCAAAGGCAAGAAAACCTTCTTCAGAAGAAAATATTAAGACTGTGTGTAATAAATGACACTCCCATTAAGTGCTGGTGGTTTTTTATACAGCATTAACAGGTGTTATATTTGGTTTGTGCAGTTACTAAACCAGCTACCCCAATGGAATCAGAAGCCCCAGTCAGTCAAGACATGTCCTGATTCACAGCCTTAGTGCCAGACACACTAGGTACCCATACCCTGCAAAACACTTTACAAAAAAATTCATTTTAATTCTCTATTTTAAATTATATTGTAGTAACTTCCTAATGCTTTATCTATTTAAACTGTTGGTTGTACTTGAACTGGATTGTTCCATCAGGAGCAAACTGTTAACTTGAGATGTTACTTCGTTGCTCCAGTACCAAAGCACTGCAAAGTGCTGCATGCCATGTAAGAGTACAGCAACAGCCCAGGGGCCATTTACTCCTGATTAACATCATATTTAGAAGAGACTATTATCACTGGGGATAGAATTGCTTAAGTGCTTTATCAGAACACCATTGAAAAAAATTGCATTTAGTATGACCCACCACACCAAGGGCAAATTGGAATCTGAAGGCACGTAACTCTTGGTCACAAAACTATTTATATTTGAGAGAAACACAGGGAACATTTCAGACTCCAGAATCAATAATGATCTTCAGCCAGCACGGCAAAGTATTCCTTCTTCAGTGCTCCTGACATAACACAATGCAGCATCCCACTCAGAATTGCAAGCACCTTTTTGATAAGACAGATAGCAATGGAAAGTAGAAATAAAATCTAAAATTACAAGCTTTTAGTGAGAAATAAACAAATCAATCACACTTAGGAAGGGAGATACACTAGTACAGCATATGCAGTCTTGGAATACATACTCTGAGTATTCTGCTGTGCTTTTAATAAAATGAGGATGATACCCTATGAGCGCTAACATTTTTTTCAGCCCAAATACTCCACAGTATACTGAACACTGAATAAATGCCTGAGACAATCTGCCCATTCATGACCACTAGAGTTCATCATTCCTACTTATTCTTCATCCTTCGCAGATGCAGTAATCCTTATGAATGCAGGCTTTCTTTAGATTGTAAAGAACGGCGATAGGGACATAATGAAAATCCATCCAAAGAAAATCCAAGCTTTCAGAGCATGCACTGAAGATTTGCTGGTCTGTATAATGGTCAGCTAGAAAACATACACACTACAAACAAAACAGGAAAATGGTGGAAAGTGAGTAAAAATTGTTTACATCATTTAAATGCTGTATTTCAAAAACTGCAAAGGGTATCTGCATGAACAAAGTTGTTTCACAATACCCTCCATCCCAAATACACAGGAAGACTACCTTTCCCCACTCCTTTTTGTCTAGGGATCCATAATTCACAGAAAGAGGGAATGACAAAAATAAAAAGAGGTGACAGATATGTTCAAACATTGTTGCAGGTACTGTGGAGCTCTCTGCTGCTGCTGTACAAAAAGTATGTTCATGGCAGGTCCTGACAATGATGTATTCTGAGGCTGTAGCAATTAAAATAGTTCTTGAGAAAAGAAAAATTACCGTTGCAATGCCTGTTCATGCCAAGGACCTCAAGAGAATCACTGTTTTAGTGAGCCTTTCCTCAGTAGCAGACAAACCAGGTGCCTGGTGCTTTTGATATAACCCAATGCAAATAAAAAAATTGTCTTCCAAATTCTAAAAATAAATTACAAAACAGCTAATGCAACCCAGTAAATACACATTCATTCAATTTTTTGTGAAGCTTTTAACAAGTTGTATCAATTTAAGCAAGAGGAGTTGTTATGAAATATGAGCAGGTTAAGCAACAATAAATGGAAGATCAAATTGGATAACTGCTCCTTAGACTCACAGGTATGTGGGTTTGTCTCCTTAGACTCACAGTTTGGGGACTGAAGCTAATTATCTTAAGAAAGAAAGTAGACTTTAGCCTACCATTTTCTTCCGGAATAAATAGCTGTAACATTTCAAAAGGAACAACAAAACTTTGGGGATGAGTACAGCATTATCATTGTTATCATAAAAGGTGTGCCCAATTGCTCATGCTAAATGCTGACAGACCGAACTGCCAGATCACTGGGAAAACACTCACTGTCAGACTGCCAAGTTTTAAATCAAAAAACAAAAACAGTAAAAAAAAAAATTGGCAGATAATATCACTAAAATAAGAAATCTACATATTCAGTACCCAGCCTAATGACTGGGCACTACTAAAATATTTGCTTTGAGCACTGGATTCAGTTTTGATTACTCTCTGAGCAAAAGATTGTCTTTTCCAGCAGTCTAAGTTGATGATTTACCATTAAATTCAACTGAAAGTTGGCATGGTGTGCCACAAT
Organism: Oxyruncus cristatus; assembly: GCA_013399855.1. Classification (NCBI taxonomy): domain Eukaryota; kingdom Metazoa; phylum Chordata; class Aves; order Passeriformes; family Cotingidae; genus Oxyruncus; species Oxyruncus cristatus. The sequence goes on from VXAY01007342.1 coordinate 306,663, forward strand.
TCTCCTGCTACAACAGTAAGTAAAACTTTGCACCAAATCAGACAGAAATAAGGGACAGAGAGGATCCTGCAATATGAGTTATGCACACAATGCCCAATACTAAGACAATTGTGGGAAGCACCAAAAACACCACAAGACACCCGGGAAACTACCCCCCCTTAACTGTTTTACCAATAGTGAGGCACCCTTGAAAAAAAAAAAAAAAGTTAGTCGGCTCTCCTTATAAGTGTTGGCTAGAAAAGAGGGCACAAGAAGTCATTCCATGCCTCTGTGCCAGGTGGACTCAGCCGTGGGGTAGGAACACTCCAGCCCCCTTATACTCTCTAGCACTCATTCCATAAGAGACATGGCAGCCTGCCTGCTTTGCATTGGTACTATAGAGAAAAAGATATGGACATGCTCTAGAAACAGGTCAGATGTGCAAAGTCAGATCATGATTAATTGGGGCCCTGTATAACCATTACAAGAGCAAAGAGCATGCACAGCATCCACTGCTTCAGAGTAGAGGTTCTGCTTTTCCCTGAACAGTAAAGACGACACTGATGGAAATCAGTGAGTAAGGACAGAATCACAGCTCATGATCTGAGTTTGGCCGGGAGTTTCCCAAACAACCTTAACCAAATCTTTCCGGTTGCATACTTCAGGTCTAGTACTATTTGCCATCTCTAAAAGGCAAAAAATAAAATTAAAATACTTTACAATGCTTGGTATTGTAAAGTATTGGAGCTGTAAATACATATACACTTTTTTTTCCATCCTGTATAAACAGGCAGTGATAAAAACTGGGTTCTAACTTCAGGCTGATGAGCAGCAGTAGCTCAACTATTCCCCTGCTCCCTTCTATCGTACCATTCCTGCAGGTGTGCCAAGCAAGTAAGAGTACAAAGAAAGAAAGCAGCAGCATAAACAGGTGACCAAAAACATTTTTTAAGGGCTGAGCAACTTACTTGCGGTGGTTTAGAGATGATGCAACCAACATTGACTACTAAAAATCTTTGCCCCTATATACCTCAATGGCCTAACACCAATTACAGCCAGAAATTCCCTCCTCAGTTAAGTTCTCAAGAGGAAGTGTCCTTTTTCAGGATTTCCTACTTAACACCTCAAAGAGTTGAGGCTACTGGACTGTGATCCACAGACTATGTAGAAAGGTCTGACAAACAGCACAGGAATATAACAGTGAAAACTCTAGACTAGTAGGAAGAATATTTTTCTTCTTTGCAGAAAAGCTTGTAGTTTTTCAGCCACTGTTTTGTCACTTCTACCAAAAAAAAAAGAAAAAAAAATCATATTTCCCCAGAATGTTTCTGTCTTTCAGTCTCTCAGCCCATTTCAATAAGCCTGACAGAATCTTCTGCCTTCTCCTTGGCTACATCCCTCCCTCTCTCTCTGCGGATACAATTCAGCCAAGCATTTCTCCTTGGGGTACCTGTTGCCACAACAATTTGTCCTGGAACTTCTGCCGGACAGGTTAGGGACTTCTACAGTACTGCCCACTGAAGCCTACAAAAACCCTGCTTGATCTTCAAGCGCATCAAACACTGAGTAATAGATAAATTTTCCTGGTCAAGACAATCACTTGTCCAGCAGAACATGTCCTGCAAATATGACAGTGATAACCCCTATTCCATGGAACTCGGTCAGTTCAAGTTACAGTATGAAAGCAAACTTAATTCCAGACATTTTAAAATGGATATTGCTTTCAAATTATATTTCCTTAACTTTGAAGCCCAGCATTATGGAACGGACCTCTGGCAAACAACTGCTCACAGGAATCAGTAAGGTCTTTCCAATCCTTTTTAACAGCCCCAGAACACCCTCATGGTCGAACCAGTCCACTCCCTCTAAACCACAGAAAACCCCTGCTTGAGCAGGAACTTCCCATAATTCTGTGTTTGTCAAAAGCTGCTGTTTCCAGCTTCTCAACCAGTAAGGCAAATATAGTGTAACAAGTAAATCACCTATAGTAAGAGCTGTCAAACTTAGGAGTATACCTAACTATTACTTAAGGTGCATCAGATTGCCATTGATCATATATTTATTTCATATATGCTTCAGAGGCCTTTTATATTCTCCATGCAACGTACACTCAGTTTATATTTCAGGACAATAGAAAGAGGATAGCTAAGTTTTAGTTGACAAGTCTTTCTGGTTTCATTAGACAAAGAATACCATCTCCACACGTAAAATATTTTCTATACTAAATCAAATGTAAAGAAATACTGTTTCCAATCAAGTGAAGCATCAGAAATCTGTCTCTGTGCTCAGACAGAGTATTACACAAGAACAGGCTATTCTGCAAAGTGAGCTATTCACCTATGAGGTGTGCACGTTGTGTGTGGGTGAACACACGTGGGTCAGAAATGTGATCAGTTGAAGGATCTCAGTGTACAGAAAACACCATGCACATTTGTATTCCAGCACTTTGGCATCATTACAAAAGCTCCAACTTTGTTCTTAAGCATTGCCCTTTTCTGCAATTAAAGGTTCTGAAGATCTCAAAAGAAGGGTTCAGTGAAAGACTTCTTTTACAAACTCATTATAACTTAATGTTACAAATTTACTCAAATTTCCTCAATCACTATTTGAAAAAAAATCTATAAGATAACCCTGGTGGTAAATAGTTGCCTGTGGTCCAGCTTTTCTTATCATAGCTGAGAAATCCATGCTCATGAGCCAAACTTTAGGCCTTCTTTGGAAGTACAAGGACTGAAAAGTATATCTTGCTTTTGACACAGCCTATCAGCAAGTTAAAAAAATGTTAGTTTGATTCTTACTATAATTAAATATTCCTAGAGAGAGTGGCATCTTTACTTTTCACTTTGCAAAAACGCTGATTCATTAAGTATTAATTAAAAAAAAATCTAAAACAATACCCACAGAACCAGGAGGACAGCTGAGAACACAGCAACAAAGCAAGAGATGGTCAAGGAAAAAAGTTTATTGTAACACAAACAGCAAAAGTTTCATCTCAGCACAATATTCCTGTGCCTGGAGAAGCAGAACGTCAAAGGAGCCAATGTTGCAATGAAAGTCTGGGTTGTAGACATGTAGAGAGACATAAGAATTCACTTCTTATATATACATTACCTATAAATAGGTAACAGCTCACAGGTGAAACAAGGTACAGATAATTCCATTAGTGCTCAGGGGAACCAGCCTCAGTGATGGAGAAGACTGTGGTAGCAGGAAGAAGATAAAAATGACAAGCTATTTCAACCATTCTGATATTGAGACGATCCTCTCATTCCCATTAGGCAAGGAACTGAGCAAAGATTTTTAGTTTAGACTGGGGAAGGAAAAAAAAAGTATGTCTGATCTGTGGAGAGGAATCCAGGTTATCAGCATTAAAATAAGCTATTGGATGCACTTGGGGAGAAGTGAAGTAACAATGAAGGAGTTTTAGGTGATTCCCACAAAAAAGCGTGCAGTCAGCATATAGTACTTCATAACAAAACTCACAGGAACCATTGGAGAGCAAGATTTATCTATGTCAGCATCATGAGTATGAAGAAGGAAAAGCAAAAGGAGGCTATTAAAATTCATACAGACATCATCCTCCAAAAATTTTGGGAGTCTCAAATTTCTCTTGGAGCTGTGGTAGAGGTAACTCATAATGCAGAAAAACAACTTGTGGTCTGGTAACAGAGAAGCAAAGACAACCTATGGCTTTGGCTAGAGAGCATAGCAAACCAAATGCTTCAGAGGCAGATTTTGGGGTTGTTTTTCTGGTTTTATTTTTAATAACGTAACTATAAGTTTAAGCAGTACCTAAAAGATTGAGGCCCAAATGAGGGGCCTTAGCTTCAACAGACTAAGAAGAAATATAAATATAAATTATATAAATATAAACGCAAAGTAGATTGTGCTTAAACCTCCCGCCCTGCCCTTTAGGAGAGGGGCTCTGTCATACATAAAAACACAAGCAATGCAAAGTCTCCCCTGTCTGTAATTAGGGTTGACAAAACACTAATATACATCTGACATTGTAAGCATGCGATGCAATGAGAAGACTAGGTATTTGTGTTTGAAGTACACAGAACTGTCCCAAGTTTTACACTTTGGGAAGGGATCCTAAAACCATTAGGATCAGAAACTGAACATGTTTAAATAAATATACTCAAGCATTTGCCAGTAAAAGCAATAAACTCTTTTTATAGTTCCCTGAGAGAATGGGGGACATAATCAAGTACTAAGTATCACCAAGATATCTACGCTGACATTTGTCTGTTTCATGCAGGCACATGTATAAACAGAGTATTCTGCAATTATACTTTTTTACTGCAGCTTAACAAGCAGGTCATCATCAGAAAATCACTCACTAACTCTTCAGTCATGCAGTGCTGGGGAAAAGATTAATTTTATGTCCATGAATCTCTGTAAAAGATCATCAGGAAGAGAGTAAGTGTGTGCGTTTGTATGTGTGTGTACAAATGGCTTTAATACAAACAAACATGGTTGAAAAAAGGTGAAAAGTTTCTAGATGTAAAAAATCAACTTCAAGAACAATTTTTTGCCAAGTCAGACATACTGCTGTGTAAAGATCAAAAGCAATAATGATAAGGCTGAAACAGTGTACTGACACTCAGTTGCCCATGTAAAAGTCTATTCCAGCATGAAGGTTACTTCACTCACACCACCACATCTTCAAAATGCAGTGAATCATTCTTGGGAGAAGGTGAATAAGTAGTGTCTGATGGGAATATATTCCCTGTAAGACACTAGCATTGCAGATAGGTATGACAAAACCACACCTTTTATGCTGTGCAGCAATACAAAGACGCCTGTCAAAGTGAAAGGTTCAAGACAAACTGAACAAGTAGTGTCCACTTCTTTTTGTGAGCCAGGAAAGGATGCTACAGCTGCCAGACATGTCTGTGGAAGGTCACTTACAGTCATCTTCCTCTGCTCTTAATACAGAGGAAATATCAGAGACAACCCAGGAGAAACAATCAGGTGTCACTTCCATGACATAAATAAGACTTTAGACCAGATTTCTTTCCTCCATCTGTGCTCCAGACATGACAGAACTGTAATGTAGCCATTGATGCCAACTCCATGCACTGGTTCACATCTCCTGTGAATGCTCTTTCCACCTAAGTGCCATATCCCTCCCAACTAGCCAGGGAGTCCTCTGTGTTTGCCAGTTCAAACTCCTCTATGGAGTCCAACTTCCGAGGGCTACTCTGAAAGCATCAAATTACATAGCAAAGCTAAAAGGCAATTGAAATAAGTTGGTGTTTCAGGCCCTGACCAACAAGTTCAAATATGGCATCTAGCAGCAAACACAAATACAGCACGAATTGTATTCTCTCTCTCTCAACCACTTAAAGCAATCAACTTCACTGCTCATACACAGACAAGCAAATACCGTATCAATGAGATAGGGCCTATGTAGGTCTTTGGTGAATTGCCATTACATCAAAAAGCCAATCCAGATCACTCAAAGATTCCCAGACAAAGCCTCCACTTCTCCAAATGTAATTTTTTTTTAATACTTCGTGGTATATAAATGTAGAGTTTGTAGTTCACCTACAAACCAGCCAGCCAGATCCTAAGACTGCAAATAAGGGTGCTGGGTGCACAGGGAATGTAAATACATGATCTCCATCCTCAGCAGAGTTTTGGATGGTGCAAGCGTGACTTGTGTGTTCAGGAAAGACCGTAAAGCAGTTCTCAAGCCACAGCAGAGGATGGATTCTGTAGATAAACACTACAATTTGCTCACTAGGAAGGCAATTTAAGGAAGAACAGTCAAGTTGTCTCATGGATATGGGGACTCTTCTCAGGCGAAAGGTCGTTATGCAATCAGTAAGCACAATGAAGACTGACATGAAAGACTGAGAAACAGAAAGGATTATGCACCAGTAAAACAACAGCAGACCACCACATGGCATGTTAAATGCAGGTCCTCTTTCACTACCGAAGGACTTGATATCAATTGCCAAGAAGTGTGTGGTGGTGGGGAAATAATTTCTTAGAATTAGAGTGGAGGAAGATAGTATCCATCCTTATGGATTCAGAGTACAAAACAAAAACTAGACATATCTTTGTAGGACACTTTATATTTTTAAACTATCGTCAGTTGTAACATCTTTCTATTAGTATCTCATATTCAGAGCAGTGGCAAAGGTTAACAGCAGTTTTCATATTTAATGCAATTCTTGAATTAATGGGACAGCATAGGAGCCTCAGAAGCAATAACTACATTCACAGTGCGTTGGCACTGATCATGGACATGGGAAGTATCTCTTGTCATGTAAGGGACACCAAGACACACAAGCAGCTTTCTCTTTAACTAGCTAACTATAGCAAGAGTTGCACGTGCACACACCATGCATCCACAAACAGCCAACACATTGAAGACTGTCATCTTATGCACAGACAAGTTAATTGCATTTTAGAATGCTTTTATACCGTGCTCCTTTGTTTCCATCCTTTTTTTTGTTAAGAATAGTCTCTCAACCTCATAATGAAAGAGCAGGAGAACATGTCAAACTCAATTAAAAAAAAAAAAATCTCCTCAGTTCTAACTCATTTTTTTAAGCATCAGTGAGAAGTGAAGACAACTATGGAGACACATGGCATTCTGAATAAGCAGACCATTTTATTTAAACATTCCCACAAAGCCATCACACCAAGGTATCCATCCATCCATCAGACCCACAGCTCTGCTGTTCAAACTTCCCTCTCCGAGGGCCTTACAAGGTAACAGAGGAAGAATTAGAAATACACTCATAATGTGTACTTAAAGTTTGCAACAGGTGTTTTGGTGACCTCAGCTGCCTTTAAAACCATTTACTACAGACCTAGTTCAACAAGGCAGAGGAATTCTGAAAAAAACTGCGAGTGAAGAAAGGGGCAGCTGTGGAGAAGTAGCCCAGACCTATAGCAGACCTGCAAGTCCCCACAGCATGGCATTAGGGCCAGGACCCTCCAGTGGCAGCAGAGCTACCCCATTGCTGAACAATCAAAGGCAGCAGAGTAGCCAAGCCCATGGACACTCCTGGCAGCAGTGCTGCACCCACGAGGGGTGTGATCTTTTTCCATGCATCACCCACACATACATCTGTAAAAGGAAATGCAGAGCTTAAACCCAGCCTTTGAAAAGGAACATGAAATACCAAAGCAGGGAAGAATGTACAGAAACCACACACCACCCCTGGCTAAGAGCACAGTTCATCTTCTTGACTCTAATTTAGATGGAGCCTTCAACTATTTCTCCCCAATAAAGAAAAAAACAGTTTCTATCAACATTGCTTTAAAAGCACCTAAAGGCCCTTGAAAGCTAAGTGAATCGTCTGATTTCAGGGCATGGGAGAAAAAACCCTTACAGTTTCATACTCTTTTCTCTCTTCACACTCAGTTAATTGCAGACTAAAGTGCTTTTTAACTGGGAAAAAAAAAAAATCAGTGCATTTTAGCTAAATTACCCATCTCTGGTAGACACAGAAAAGATCTGAACTGCTGAGAATGTCTGTGTATTCTTTACAACACTAATAAAAAACCCTTCAACATAAATACCCTTCTAAAAAAAAAATAATTGCTTGTATCACATCCTTTCAATGTAGACACCACTTGGTCTAAAGCAGGGGGAGAAAGGTTATATTCAGTATTAAAATGGGATAAAGCTTTAATCCTGAATCACAAATAAGAACTCTCTGTTGGGGGAAAAAAAAAAAGTCTACAAGCTGGTATTTCTGGCTGTCAGTGTGGAAACAACAGATTTGAGTTAAATACTGAGGCTGTCTCCTGAACACACAGGGACAATTCAGCAGCTCAGTGCTGGACTCTCAGCAGTCAGCAGGTGAGCAAGGAGAGAACATCCATGGTATACAACACCTGTTAGAAACCTAGATAGGAATTGCAAAGTATTTTTACTTCTGGCTCCTAAGAGGCCAAGATACATAGTTCTGGACTGCAGAATGTGTCCTATAATTTAAAAAAAAAAAAAAAGTCAAAGTTATGTCTGACCTGTGTTCCCACTTCAGACTTCTGGTTTCTAAATCGGTGCAGGGTGAAACTGCCACTGCTACCTAATGAAGAGAATGATTGTTTAGATAGCAGCAGAAGGATGTCCCTACCAAGGGAAAGGCTTTACCCAGTTCTCTAAGATGTTGTCTTGAAAGGGGAGGGCAACTTTCAGAAAGAAGAAAAGGGGGAAAGGGTTACTATGCACTCACAAGTGAGGTTTGTAGGTACTGAGGATACAAGAGGATCATAACTATCTGAACCGTGACACTTTTCTGTCACAGGGAATTGAGCCTTCCCATCACTGCTTCCAGAGCTATCTGTATGCATTGCAGAAAACCATCCTGATTCGGAGGCAAGGCCAGTCACCCAAGAGTATGGGCAAGTCAGAGGCAAGGCTCATGCCTGTTTCCAGTTGTGCTGGGAGCAGAAGTCTAGAGTTCCACTTCTGTTAGTGAGCCCAGGACACACAGTACTTTAGAAAGGTGTTTCACAGGTTGCACTGATGCACTAAATGCTGCCCAGGACTGGTTGTTCAGCTGATCCAGAACTTCCTGCTGTGTGGGTAATTGCTTTGAGTGAAGGCAGTTTCAGTGTTAAGATGCTCTAGTCTTTCTACAGCACAAGAAGTGAGAAAGGTCTATTAGAGACACACTGCAAGAGAAGACACAGCTATAACCACTTCAGCACAATTTTTTTTTAATTAAGTATCACAAAGAACAGTATCTGAATTGTTCATTCTATTTGAATGAACAATTACAATTGTTACAGAAAATTTACAATTGTAAAATCCAAAGATAAGATTACACACCAGTTGCTGCTTAGATTTTTATTAACACAGCCACAGAAATGCTCCCTATCACCTTTCTATGACCATCTATAAAACAAAGGCCTACTTCACCAAACAAAAAGGTGAAAACCCAGGCCTGATCTCTCCCATCCACCTTCTTTCAAAAACATGGAGCCCCAATGAGTAAGTAAAGAAGCACTGAGATGGGGACACCGTCAGTCTTGTTTTCGATTTTCTCATCTGCACGAAAAGGAGAAGCTATTCAAGTAGCTGCATCCACAGAGCAGTTCAGTCCTTGTGTTGTTTCAGGAAAATTCATCAGAGGATCTGTTTAGAGACATATTTCTATTGCAAAGTAGCAAAGAAAAATTGGAAGTGGTTGGAAAAGAAACCTTCAGAAGTGGACAAAGGAAAACCTCAAGCTCCTACAGGGCCCAGACAAGTGCCACACTAACCTGTCATGAAACCACCTCACTGACAACAAGCTTGTGCACCAGACACCAGGTTACCTCCCCTCAGCTCAGCACACTCCAACCAACACAACTAGTCAATGAGCACTCACACAGGGCCAGAAGACAGGCTCTGCTATATTAGAGAACTGACATCTGTTCGTGGCAACTTTCTAATTCAGATGAGAATTACAGTATATGCAGAGGAACACCCTCCCCCTTCAGCCTCTGACTGTTTCCCACAACGACGTGGTGTTGCAGAGCAGTAGCAGCTTTAACAGTCAGGTATGTCACCAAAGCTTCCTCACACAAAAGGAATCCACATGTTCACTTCTCTCTTCTTTGGTTCATGCCAGTGATCAGAGGGTATTTTAGCGCTCATTTGATGGAACATCTCACAAAGATGAATTTAACAAACATAAAAATTAACTAATTTACCTTAACTGCTATTAAAGCCACTGCCCTTGCAAAAAAACCACAACCAAACAAAAAAAAACCCCAAACCCACAAAAGCACCAAGAAAACAAAGAAACCCAAAACCACTGCTTTGAGGACTACGGAAGAATTGTACTCCAAAGATGCTTCAGAAACATCAGCAATTTATAAGTCATCCAACTATCCCACCTGAGGAGCAAATCTGAAATATATGTAGGTTAATAACAGATATAAACAGCATTTCTTCTAAAATTCTCTCACAAGATAAATTTATTTTTCCATCCAGTCACAGGCCATAAAGCAAACTTACAGAAAAGATTTGCATTACTATTAAAACATTCTGAGCTGCCAAAAAGTTGAGCAAGAGTCACTTTAAAAGCCTGTAACAAAGTGATTTAAAATAATTATCAGGAAGAACAAGCAGGTTGCCAGAGAAAGGATAATGTTTTCACAACCGGGTGCTCAGTTATGATCCTAAATCTAGTATTAGGAGGCTTATATCAAAGTGGCTTATTAAATACCAACAGACATTATTTTGCTGGCAGTGGAGATGTGTTAGGTCATCTCCAGCATGTGTAGATATTAGAATTGTAACAGAGCACCGCAGCCAGATGAGCTAAAAATAGATATTGTCTGTATCTACTCTGTGGATACAGAAAGTTAGTCTGATACAGAGTATTCCAGAACAGATATAATGTTTTTATCCTGAACATTTATAGCTTTTCTCATTTCTGATCCACAACAGGTAATTGAAGTATTATATGCCTCTTCATATATTGTTTTTCTTTCTCTCTACCCAAGTTTGGTTTGCTTTTAATTTTATCTGCAGTGCTAGGACATGCGGTCCCCAGACAGTTCCAGAACAACCCCACAGTCAAGAAGGTACCTGACAGGACTTACACCTGTGCTGATGCATGAGTGGCCAGTGTGCCTAAATTATCACTTACGAAAAGAGACAAACTAATTGCATAATGGGAGTGATACCACTGGATCTGCTGGGAAACATCTCTATATCCAGACAGTTGCTTCCTGAGGAGCAGGGTGCTGGGGAGCCACCATCACCTCTCACCCTAAGCTCTACCCTGAGCTCTCTACACGCATGGTCCATGTGCTGTTGCTACTACATGGCAATGCTTCTCAGCACGCTGAGAATGAAGAAAACTGCCGAAGTTGCCACTGAACCTCTTCTGGAAAAACACATCGCAGAATACTTGATCCTCGGACCAACACAAATAACAGCAAGCATCACTATCATTATCACAAGTTGAAATGTGCCAGCAAAGCCTCAATTCCTTAGTTGCTCTGTTGTGGATTAGTGTTAGGCTGGGTTGCATTGGAGTTTTTTAAATTGCTCCATAACGGCTTTCATTAGCAATACTATTGCTGGAGCAGCTGCCCTTTGTAAGTATTTAACTTCAACAGCCTTGTTACAGTTTCAAGACTTGAATTAAATTGTATTAGCACTTTATAAGCTAAATAAACACTTGTGGTTTTAGAACTTCAAAGTCTTTGGTTGAAATACTGACATATGATTTTGTGTTCAAGACAGACATGATCAAACATATGCACTTCAAATACATACTTTTTAAAAGTGCACTTCTCAGATACCAAATTATTAGCAAGATAGAAACCCATCTATCAGTTTAGCCACTGTCCTTTAAGTAGACAAGGAAGGAAAAGGAGAAACTCTTATTTGAAGAATTAAGACTGATTACCAGAAGTATACCCGGAAGTTACTATGATGCTATGTTGTTTTCTTTGCCCTACAGGAAGTCAGCAAAATGCTTAAGTGAACCCAGGTCTCAGCAGAGCTTTGCCAGCATGAAGGCTAACCATGTTAGAAAGGACTTGAACTCACTAAACACGTTTCCTAGTATGTTTGCTATGACAAGGCAAGAGTTGGTTTGTTTAGGAGGGAGAAGACCATGTATTTTGGCATACTAAAGGGACTCATTCAGAAGGTGAACCCATTGGGGAATGATTTATGGAAAAAAAAAAAAAAACCCACCAAACTTTTGGCAGACCAAGAACATAGAATGGTTTGAGCCAATCATTCTTTTGGCAATGTTGTCAGTGGGGCAGAAAGAGCTATAGCACAGTGACTTTCCTAAGACACAACTTGGGCACTTTTACGTCAAATTGGAAACTTAACACCCATTTCACAGATCAGGAAATATATGTTAGAGTAAACTAATTTGAGTTTAATGAGATGCAGAAGCTCTCCAGTTGAACAATTTCTCATTTCCCACACAGTTCAAAACACAAACCCAAATGCCCTTGATGCCCTGGTATTGGTATTGCATGCATTAGCACTCCCACATACATAAGATTTCCACCATAAACTAAGCCACTGAAATCACTGAAATGATCACGAAACATAAATGAACTTTCTGAAGGTGCCAAAAACGAGGTAATATCTAAACAACATCTTCAATACCACCTTACCCTGCCACTTCTCCAATCAGCACACAGACAATTAATCTACTCTCTCCTGAGCACTATCTACCTGCTAAGCATTATTATGACTCTACATAATTTCCTTATATACCCAGCTGTTAATTTGTCGGTTTTCAGCAACGAGCATATGTGAAGTACACAGCAATGCAGCAAAGAGATCAGTGACTAAGAGCAAATTGGGATGGTTTAAGAAGCATCACCAGAGGAAAATTCCACTGCTTTGCAAGCAATCACATAGCCCTCAAGAGCAGCAGTATTCATCGGGGAGGAAACACTTCACTTTCCTCATCCCCTCGAGTGCTGAATTTCTCATCTGTGTTTACCCTCAATATGCTCTTCCCGACCAACATGGGGCAGGTGTTTCATACGGTTCAGCAGGAGCCGATTCCACTCGCGAAAGAGAAGTGCCCCCGGCGCTTATGGCAGTAGCCAATCACCAGCAGACAAATCATTTTTTAAATGGATGGCCGCTCCTCATCGCGACCGATTATGCTCTGCGTAGCAAACTGCGCACCAAATACAACCGTTCGAGTTCCCGGCGGAGCGAGAGCTCCACGTCCCCGGTGCAGGCTCACCTGCCGCCCTTTGCGCCAGCAATTCACAGCACCAGAGAGACCAGATCAGCACCATGAACATCAATCAGCCGAGCCCGGATCCTCCGGACCATCAGCCCCATAAGCGCAGGAAGGAAACACAGCTTCTACTGAAGGGTTTACTTTCCCTTTGCTCACATCCACCAAGAAGAGGAGGCTGGAGAGGGCAAACAACTCAGCACAGCCCTCCTTCCACCAGGAGGGCTCGGGATGAGCCGCGGGCGCTGTCAGGGTGCATGGTGTCACTGCGGTCAGTCGGTGTCCGCAAACGCGGTCCACCGGTGAGAGCAGCGCGCCGAGAGCCAGGGAGCAAACCCCAGAGCCTAAACACGCTCCTTTCCTCGTGTTGCGGCCGCAGCACGGCGAGGGCATCGGGATGGCGATTTCCAAAGTCATCACCGCGATGACCTGCACGTCCCGGTGCTCCAGACTGCTGGAAGTACGGCCGTCGAGCTGCTTGTCTGCGGCGGGGAGGGTCACTGGAACAGTGACCGCCAGTACGGGCACGGCGGTGGGACGCACCTTCCCGCAGGACACCGCTCCGCTGCCGTACGGGAGGCAGTCTCCTTCTGTCCCAGGAAAGGCGCGGGCGAGGGGAGGGGACCCAGGAGCAGCGGCGGGGGCGGACGGGCTCTGCGGCAGCGGGGCTGCCCCTGCCCGGGGCTCGGCCT
>VXAY01007342.1:321420-360883 GCA_013399855.1 Oxyruncus cristatus
CTTTTTTTCCTTTTTTTCTCCCCTCCTTCCCCCCCCCTTTTTTTTTTTTTTTTCTTTTCTTTCCAGTAAGACACATGAAAACTTACTAAAAAAAAATCGTTACCTTGGACGTTTCCATCCAAATACATCCTACTGGAGATTTGCTTTTAGGAAGCAAGACAATTGTAGGAAATGAATAGATAGCTAGTCGGTACTTTTAATCTGACATTTTTTTGCTGTAAAGAAAAAGAGTGTATCTTTACCGCTTTAAACTCATCTTGAGTTAAGGGAAGGAAAGAATAGTTGCTTTTTGCAAGCAAGACAAAATCAGCACCTTCTTCTTTAGCTTTTTTTTCTTAAATGAATTACAACCCCTTTAAAAGGTGGAATTCTGAATAATGAAAATGTTTGCCTTTAAAGAAACCTAAAACGCTATAGAAGCCGGGATTGTGTTCTCTTTTGGAGCTTTTTGGGTTTTTTGGGTTTTTTTCTTATTTGGTTGGTTGGTTTGTTTTAATCATCTTAGGAGGAGGGTGCTTTCCCTTTGGCTGCCAGGGGAATTCCCTCACAGCTTCTAGTGGTGGTGTGAGCAGTGCTGACATTTCTGCTCGTGTGACATTTCTTCTAGAGCTATTTTCAGTCATAACTTCTAACATGTATTTTAGCCATTATTTTGCATAAAAAGAAAGCACAATACCTTAGGCCACATCTTTAAATAGTTACATACCAGGTCTTATCTCCTTTAGGGATGTGCTCTTTCTTAACATTGTTGCCATGTTTCTGTGGTTTTTTATTGGGGTGCTCTAGATACAAGAGTCTTTCCTCCTGCTAGTAGATCTGGAATTGTTTTGTGACATATATTATTCTTTGGGAGGCTCCATTTTATAAATATTTCAAGATTACAGCTATTACAGCTATTTATATGTAGTCCTTTTAAATACGGTATTTATGCAAACTCTCCTCAACAACCATGAAAATCTATTGTAATCATGTGAAATTATCTTTAAATATTTGATTGTGCAGGGCTGAAGGTTTACATTGGCAGTGCTGACATTTGTAAACCTCTAGAGATGAAAAGCAGTAATTTGCCCCGAAGACCTAGCTCCTAAACCTATGTGAACCATTACAAATTTCTGCCTCAAGACTGCCTTATGTTGAATCTCACATTCAGAATTAACATTTCTGGTGTAATGAGAGCGTTATACAACTAAATCTTTACTGTGTGCCCTTAGGATATACAACCTACATACAATATAATGTATATCTTTAGGATATAACCACCTACAGGCCTCATAGCAGACTACAGGTATGCAATACTGTGCTAAGTATGTGTAATGCCAATGAAGTTGTAAAATAAAAAGTTAAATGGCAGTAACAGATTCTGTGTATCTACTTTCATTTTTTTGTGTGCTGCATAGTGCCAGGCAAAGTCTGTCACTATGGTGGTGGCTCTTTTTAAGAAGACAATTTCCATGTATATTGTAATTTCATCCATCTCTCAGCTGAGCTGCAGTCAGGGTCTTAAGTTACTTTCTGCAAAGTCTTCCACCAGTAACCTCTGTTTCATTCCTCAACATTCCCACAGCTGGCTAAATACTATGCCTCTTGCTATCCAGGCAACAGTGAGAAATATCCAGGCAATTCTTTAATACTTGAGTATAATATCCCAGTTTTGGCGTTTTTTGTTTTGGTTTGGTTTTTTTCATCTGAGCTGCGCTGTTTGTGGAGAAAACCATTCATCCATAGTTTGGCATGTCAGTGCTACCATCAGCTCAAGCTTTGAAATTCCACAGTCACATTTACCAGGTGTTTTCGCTACTGCCTTGCCCCTGTAGCCTTTGCACAGGTGTAACCTTATCCTAAGAATCTGTCCCCAAATACTTTTACTGAATTAAAAAAGTAGTCTTCACCACTGTTCTGTGCAAAATCAAATGCAACTTATCCTTTCTCTGGACTGCGTGGATGTAACTAAATCCCATATGCAAAGTGGTGATGGGAGCATGATTGCTTCTGTCTGTGTAGAGCATCAAATTTTAATAGTTATGTAATTGAGTTCTCCTCAACTTGGTGTGTTCTGTCTAGCATGTTGTTGCCAGGGAACTTGATATGCACATTATATTTTGCTCATGCAGATCAAAGTTGGCTGTCTCTTTACACTTATGGATTGGTATCATGGTGTATGAATACTTAAACTGATATACTTAAACTGGATCATCCAAAGTGTATGCTACCAAATAAGAAAAAAAAAAAAGTATCAAGTTGAGTCTCTCTCTATGTCTCTGAAAACCAGACTGCATCCTTGTAAGAGAGCTGTGTGAACACAGCTCAGTTCCTTGCAGTGGTGTATATAGCAGGTCACTGTGGTGTTTTCACTTCATTAGGAACATCAGTAATTTCACCTCAGGGGGTAGCTCTGTCATTGTAATAACCCTGAGGTTACAGTTTGCACTACAGACTTTTTCTAGCAGGCCTCCACCTGTCTTCCTAACCTGTTCTGCACTAAAGCTCCTTCATGTTCTCTACAGGTAGGACCTCTGCCTGTCAGCCACCACGTGTGTTGCAGAAGTCAGCCTGCCTGCTTAGCAAAACTCATTTTGTTCTGTTCCTCCTTTCTTCCCATTTGTTATTTTTGACCTGGTGCCAGGCAGAGGTCTTTGATCTGGTTGCTGTTTGAGAGGTCACACTTGAGGCAGAAACAATGAGGTGTGCTTTGGAAGATGGAAGGCCAAGTGGGAGGTATCAAAAGCTTCAAAATAAAGCTAAGAGATTGCACTGAAACAGATCAAAGGACAAAATCTAGCCATTCAACAGAGTTCAGACATGCCTGGAGGGATGCAGGAGGATTTTGGTATTAAATTTTAATAAATACGTACATTTGCACGTAGTTGACAATTGACTTGCAGGATTGAGTCACATGACTCTGACCAAAACACCACAAAGATAGATATGGATTGATCTACCTTTTGCATATCAGTCTTCATTTATTAAAAAGTTCATTCTCCTAGAATTACCATCAAATAGTACCTTCTGCATTTTCATAACTTTGTTTGTTAAGAAAGTCTTTCTTACCACATGAATGGATATACACTTCAGGTTTATTCCTGTTCCCAGGGTTGAATGATGTCATATGAAGCAAATACAAGGTCCTATTTTGAAGCTCTGTTTTCTCTCGAAGCTGTTGGCAGTAATATTGTCCACTCCTTGTCAGTCACACTGGAGAGCTCGCACTCTATTGAGACCTTTTCGGTATTACACAAGTCTGTTGAGGGCTGGCCCTTTCTGCTGATGAAAACAGCAATTTTGAGACTTTCACTGACCTAACATGCCATTGTAGTACTGATTCCAATACAGAAAGGCCTCACAGTCACTTGGGCTTATAATAAACCGGAAAATCAAACAAATCCTTATCTTAATATGTGACGTGTTTATGCAACTGCGTTTGCACACTCACATTTTCTAGCACATTAATCCAGAACAGAGTAACAGGTTGATTAGTAGGCAGGTCAGCCTTGCAGAGCAGCTAGCATGTCAGCCACTTCCCTTTCTTTGCCTTTTTTTTCCTTTTTTCCCTTTGAAGCTAAACTCTCCTGTCACTGTGATTTAAATGGCAACTAATTTTGAACCTATAGCCAACTTTTGGCAATAGTGGGAACACCTTGTGGGCTACTCTCATGTGTCTGAGTAAGATATCCACACACCCCAGGATCCCACAAAACATGCTCCATTGAGATTTGACTTTAAAGACAACTAAGTGTTCTGCAATTAGATTCTGAAGAACATGTCATATTTTTACTGAAAAACAAATTTGTTTGACTCTCCAGTTTTTTGGAAGTGCTAACAATTGTGACACATTTCTCTGCTAGTACCAGTCCCTCAGAGGTGTCAGATAGCTGAGAAAATGTCAGAACTGCCGTTTTCCACCAGTGCAACTGCAGAAATCATAATTAGCCTTTCCAGTAGAGAAAAGTCTAGCTGGAGTAAAAGCTGTTCTATGCTAGGTGGAAGAGTCACTCACTGTGCAGCCACATCTCACAGCTTTTATGTTGTGGTAAGCTTTCAAAGTGTTTTAGAGGGATATGACTACAAGTTTTATCTGTGGAAGGGTGCTCTGCCATTTTCTTTATACCCAAACAGATTTATTTCCCCTTCTAGCTATATATGATCTCAGGAAGTGTCATTCCAGTAGGGACAAAGCAGGTTGTCTCTTCCTCAGAAGAAGACAGTTCATTATCCTCTGCAGGTACAAATCACAGTTATGACTTTCAATGTTGCAATTGCTCAAAGAGGCATCCAAGCAATCACTCTTATCATCACTCATCACTTCCCACCACATTGCCCATAAAGATTAAAACAAGTGAATATCCTAGTGCCACAGCTCAGCTTGCGCCAGGAGAGTCTGAAAAAAGTTCTGGAAAAGAGTAAATGAGTCTCAGTTGAGGGAAGTGAATTATAACTTAGCTTCCTGCACAAAACTAATCTTGTCTAGCCCCATGAGGGGTAATGTGAATGTAATTTGAAACTGCATGCAGGCACATAGATGCTCTGTTAGTGTCAGTTGTCACTTGGCCACTACCAGAAACAGTGCCTGTGGAAGGTTTCCTCAAATGCAGTTCTAAAGCGTAAAGGAGGAAAGATTAGAAAAAAAAGTGGGTGCACTGTCTTTCCTTTTTATTCCTTATTTTAGTGAATAGAGTACTTTATTCCATAAAGAAGGTTTTTCATCTTAATATTATTTGCATATTCCCAATTCCTCATCCTTCCCCTGTTGTGTGCTAGTCAAGATAAATTCCAGGTTTGGGCAGTAGAATAGATGGGGTGATTTATTGTGGCGTGCTTATTACACTCATACAAAGCTGGGACATCTAGAGGCCAAAGCACTGTCTGCAAATACAGGCAGTACAAACACACCTACTACATGTGGGTATTAAAGCATTTTTCAAAAGCAGCTTAGATAGTAAGTACATCGCATGACCTCTAGTGGTATTAAGCCCAAGGCACTGTCAAAGTCAGTCACAGTTTCATGAGGCTGGGGAAAAGCCAATGTCACAGAGGAGCTATCACATACATGCTAGTTCTAATGCTGCTGTACCCTATCTTACTGCCAGCTTTATGTGAGCCCAACTTTTGACCCATTGCCAGGATAAGACTGAGAAAATTTTTAATTTAGCAGAAATTCCAAACACACAGCAGACCAAATGTTTTGCAGCAGTGCTTTCATTGTCAACTAATAACACATCATCATTAGTCTTTCCTGCTGTCATGGTTTAAACCCAGCCAGCAGCTCAGCCTGACCCAGTTACTTGCTCACTTCCCCCTTGGTGGGATGAGGAAGAGAATCCGAAGGGTAAAAGTGAAAAAACTCATGGTATGAGATAAAGACAGTTTGCTAGGGAAAGCAGAAGCCAGGCGTTCAAGCAAAACAAATCAAGGAGTTAATTCACTGCTTTCCACGGGCAGGCAGGTGTTGAGTCATCTCCAGGAAAGTCGGACTCCATCACACATAATGGTGACTTGGGAAGACAAATGTCACCACTCTAAATGTTCCCCCTCTTTTATTTCTTCCCCTTAGCTGTATATGCTGAGCATGATGTCAGAAGATTTCCTGGTTTTGTGACTCCTATTCCCTTGAAGAGGTGCAACCATCATTGCTGACATCCTCTCAGAGGGTCTGAGTTCCCACAGCAAGAAAAGGAACCTCCTGTCTGGGATACTGACTTTGGCATCAGGGAAAGTCAGGACCAGATCTTTCAGAAAGAAACTACTGGCATGAAGATTAGGTGGAACTGGCAACAAATGTGGCAATGGAGAACACTGAACTTGACTGTGTGATTAGGAAGCCAGGCTTTCCCACAGGAATGATGGGAAGAGACCAAGCCTTCTCACATGAGTTGCTGATGCAGCCTCTCAGCAGAACAGCCAGCAGGTTGCAGGACATCATAAGACAGACAAGTTAGGTTCTTTAAATTTATGGGGCCTGTTCCCATGGCTTCCCTTCTCACCCATCATATGCTGTGACCTCTTAGCCATGCTGAGCTGTGCAATGAGTCAGTCCCCAACAGCATGGGAAGTATTTCAGTGCTCTGTCACAGCTGAGAGAGATGCATCAACATTTTGACAAAGTGCAGTTGCTCACTCTGGAAGACATATTTTGTTTTATTTACACATAAGTTCAGTTTCACTCACATTCTGTGGTTTGGGGCTTTTCTCAAGTGAACTTCTTTCACATTCATGGCACCTGGATGTATTTTTGATGTTTTCTAATGATTTTCTTGTTGCTTTCTACTATTTCCTCTTTAGTCCTTTGGTGTGTAAATAACTGCAAAATAGAGAGGAACTTCAAAGCAAATTATTTTAAAAGGAAGTAATTTTAAATAGGCAATATAAAAAATTCACCACAAACCAGTTTAATGCAGAAAATTAATATTGTGTTTACCTTATCTTTAAAAAGCATTTAAATTCTAACGTTTTTGTATACCTGAATAAGATTTTAAATGGATTTATTTCAGGGTATAATCCAGGGTTATTTGCTTACTGTATTTATCTAAATAGATATATCATTAATAACTTCATAAATAACAAGTGAGTATAATTTAGCCAGCTGTGTGAAGCAGATTTTTTATAGTGGGCACTTCTTTAATGTGTGTGTGAGCTGAACTGACCTTTTATTGTGTGTGTGAGATGTTTGGGCTTAGCTGCTTTCCAGATGTGAGCCCTTTCTGGCATGGACTGTGGGTTCATTTATGTATAGCAATACTGAAAATAATACATGATAAACAGTTCCATACAAAAACTGTGATTTACCTAAAACAGCTTTGTCTGAAGTTTTGGTGCCTAAGTTTGTGTTCAGCACCCTTCGTTGACTTTACTAAGAAAGAAAAATTGAAAGCTGAGATAGTTCAAGTTAGCTGCCATCCAATAGTGCTTATCTGAGTTGAATTGCCATCCCAAAGTTTTTTTCCACTGCCTACAAAAAGATTGCTTTGGGTGACAAACTCAGAGCTCCATATCTAACTAGGGGGCCTACCATATTAAGACTAAGGAAACCTATCCAGGAATCTAGTTTGTTTGCCAGCACTGGATCCCAGTGTATACTGTGAACTCAAAAAGAAAAAAAAGGCACTGTTTGATAATTTGCCAGTACTGAAGATGTTCAGCCACTAACAGAAGCACAGGAAAGAGAGGTTTTTCCTTATATGACTAAAACCAGAGACAATTATTAGACTGTTTTGCTGGGGACATAGATCCTGCTGAATAGGTCTGAAGCAGTGTAAAGTGTGAGTCCCAAAGTCAGTTATCATTATTGGACTTTGGTTCATTTTTTAATTTGACTTGTACTGATGCCTGTCTTGATGAAAAAATTTTAGAGAGGTTACTGCAGTCTGCATAACCCCTGAGCTCCTGGAAAGAGAAGGATTGAAAATAATCAAAACAGCAGGGGGTTGAATGAGAAAAGACTTCATTTGCCTTAAATCAAAGGTATTTTCACATTGTTCCTTGGTCAGCTCTGCACCAGGTTATCCTGACATGGCTGTGCTTCCCTTCTTTTGACCTTTAATGCAGGATCACTTTGCCTAATTACATGTAGGTTATGAGGGGTGTACTTACCTCTGTTTATGATCACAGGATTCCTTTGGGATTTCATCTTACAGTATCAGAATCTGTATGGATTGAGAGGAAGGTCCTTCCACATGTGAATGGATCTATTTTGGAAGAGAACATATCTTTCATTCCACCCCAGTTGTTCTGTCCCTGATCATGTCATTTGTTGATTTTTATACGGAACATTTTTGCTCTTTTGGTGCAAATAACATTATTTGAAAACCAGTCTTAGTGTGAGTCTTCCTAACATGCAAGCAAGCTTTCGAGTTTGAACTCTTCTAAATAATAATTACTCCAGTATTGTCTTTCCTTCTGCTGTCTCTGCAGTATCCCTTGCTATTATGTGTTATCAATAATTTAACTAATTTATTCCTCAGAGTCTTACAGTGGTAGTCTACAGAGGTAGCAGTATTCCCAAAGACAGTGTCTAGGTTGTTTATTGCATATTATGTTGTAAGACAGAAAGGGAAGAAAAGGTAAAACAAATCGAATCCTGTGTTTGTTTACTTTAACAACAGGACTTTTTTACAGTCAATGCTGAATATTTAAATGTTATTTTAGATCTGGTTCACCATCTCATTATTGTGCTGATGAAGTTTGATAAAAATCTTGACCTGTGTGTGGGCTGTTCAGGGTTACAGATTCCTGTGCTATTCCTTAAAGTTAATGTAGCCAGAGTACAGCACTGCTGCAGTCCTTGAGTGTATTTTGCCAGGATTTCAACAAGATCTGGATCAGTGATGTCTTCTACATTTTTGTTGAAGATTCCACTTCTGTCACTTTTTGCCAGTCTCATCGGGAGCATCAGGCAGCCACTGTTACAGCCACAAGGACAATATGTATGGCAGGTTGGCACTGTAGGTAAAGCCATCCCAAGAAATTAATGTTAAGAGCTTAAAAGTGGAAAAGCATCAATGAACTGTGCAACAATGTAAAATAAAACTTCAGATAGACAAATTATGATAAATTGTGCAACAGCAAATTAACATGTTGCCACCTGCAATTACCCATTTGTAATGGTCTTCTGCACTGGAATTAGGAGGACAGTGCTAGAGACCTGGATAAAGGATAAAGAGATGTAATTGGAGGCAGATGCTGGCAGATGATCCTGTCAATTTTAACTAGGGTACACAGGGAACTAGAGTATCTCTTTAGAACAAAAAACATCCTCTAAGCTTAGGGAACAATGTAAGGGCTGCTGGGCTATGATGCAGCAAGCTGTTAAAACTCATCTTAATTTTATCTATGTGACTAACTCTTTGCACTTGCTCAAATCCCCAAGAAATCTGGTAGGTTTTAGCACGTGCCTACACGTCTTGCTGAATCAGCACTGTAGCCTGTTAACTGAATTTTTGTGCTGTTAAACATGAACTAAAAAGATACACTTCATAAACTTTAATGTCGTTACATTTTATTTTCATTTAACATTAAACTGAAGAGTCTGTTTGCTTCAGCTAGAGGCTCAGATGGAACACAAGGTTTTCAAGCAAACTGAATGTCAGGCAACACCCTGGTTATGGCAGCTCTTCATATCGCAAAACAGGATCTAGGATATAGACTCTTATGCAAGATCTATGAACCTGTAATTCCTAAATATGCTTTATAGCTGAAAACTTAATTGTGCCCTGTTTGAGTAAGTGCACTCACTACATTAGTAGGCCTTAAGCAGATTGTGACCTTCTCAGCTGCAGAATTTCTGTCACAGAGATGGCTTATGGCAAAGTTCAGAATTAATGTGGGGTTGGTATCATGCATTATGTTGTCCATTATGCTAATATTAGGACATTCCTTTGGCTAAAATATTTAATTTATGCCTTTTAAAAAATATTGACTACTTAGATCTTCGGTAAAAAAAACTTCTAAAGTGACTTGTGGTTCTATGTAGTGCCTTTTAAGAATGATTTTAAATACTGTGCTGTCTGTCTTTGTCTCATACACTGCACAGAACTCTGCTCACCTTTGTCCCTGTCGTGGTTTCACCCCAGCCAGCAACCAAGACGCACACAGCCACTTGCTCACTCCTCCACGAGCAGGATCTGAGAGATAATTGGAAGGGTAGAAGCCAGAAAACTTGTGGGTTGAGATAAAGACAGTTTAATAGGGTAAGAAAAAGCCACATACACAAGCAAAGCAAAATAAAGAATTGATTCACCACTTCATGTGGGAGGGCAGGCAGGTGTTCAGCCTTCTCCAGGAAAGCAGGGCCCCATCATGCGTAATGGTGACTTGGGAAGACAAATGGCATCCCTTCAAATGTTCCCCCTGCTCCTTCTTCTCCACAGCTTTCTATACTGAGCATGATGTCATATTGTTTGGAATATCCCTTTGGTCAGTTTGATTCACCTTGATTCACCCCTCACCAGAGTGCTAGTACAAAAAAGCAGAAAAGGCCTTGGTCTTGTGTTAGCTCTGCTCAGCAATAATAAAAACATCTCTACATTACCAACCCTGTGTTCAGCACAAATTCAAAACACATCCCCATACTAGCTACTGTGAAGAAAATTAACTCTATCCCTGTTAAAACCAGCACACCCAAACACCAGCAACAGAAAAAGATATGTAGACATGATATAATTCCTTAAAGGGAAGGTAATTTATGCTGGGAATATGTGGAAGGTAATTTCTGAACAAACAAGTTAGCAAGCATGAACTACTTAGTCTGACTGTTCATCCTTTTCCTTGTCATAGCATATAGATCACAGTAACCTGGGACACGGGCACACCTGTCCATTGTTCCTGATCAAAGAACACCAGCGCTAAAGCTGTGTATCACAGACTGTATTCTGGGGACAGCTACAAAAAAAGCATTCCCTTTTTGAGCAGCAGCAGTTTGATTCAGTAAAATTACTGGTGACCAGGGCTAATTTCTATATATAAGGAGATGCTGAAAAGCCATATATTGCTTGAAAACTGTGAGGACATTGGTCCAAAATCACCACTAGCAATGGAAAATAGATTCTAGGACACAAAATTAGCCATATTATTTGTTCCACCTGGTTATAAGTTCCAGACTAGCTTCTGTTGGTGTTCAGTCTGGCAAGAGACTCCAGTAGTAAAGAATCTGCTAGAGAGACCAAAAAAGGCCAATGTGGTTGCACAGTATGTATGAATGACTACTGTGTGAAAATACTATTCCTGATATTCATCATCTGCTTCTGAAAAAAAAGGAGAAAAAAAAGTGTCTGTCTCTATGAGACTGAAATGCACAGATGTCTGATTGAAATGGTTGTTTTACACATTCATTGGTTTCCCAACAGTTTACCATGTCTGTACAAACACTTGGGTTGTCCCACTGCATAAGTGGTTGGGGACCTTAATAATCAGTTGGAAGCAAGGGATGCTCTCTGTACCAGTTCTGCTGTATCAGAATATGGCCTCAGAGAATGAACCCAGCAGTAAAGTATCCTTCTCTTCCTTTCTGTTAATACTATGTAAGGAATTGAATACTGTGGAAGGATTTGTCTCATCTGTAATTCATGTTTTGTATGAGTATAGGTAAATCTAATTTTAAGTAGAAACCCTTTTCAAGGCTTTATACCAATTCTAGGTAAGTTGCTAGGATCTTGAGTACAGGATTTATATATTTTGTTGATAGAAAACATGAAAGGAGCTTTTAGAAAGTAAGAACATTTATTTTGGTTTCATTTTCATGTCTTAGATGTGATATTTTCAAAGTCTCCTCTACAACCAACAGGATTAAAAATCTGCTTTAAACAAGACACACTTCAGATTTTGTCACAAAGATATAATTTCAAGAGCATTAAGAGACACATACACAGAATACAATGAATCTCATTAAGAAGAAAATTGTGAAAGTTTGGCTTTGTGTGTTTTGTCAAGCTTCCAACAGCACTGAGACAAACTGATTCTGACCTGTGTTAGGAGAAGCGTAGATGCACACACACAGTGAGCTCTCGCTTCCTTATCATACCTGCTCAAGACCTGGGCAGGTTTCCAAGTCCTGATCTTTACTGAGAACAGCTCCCTCCCCGTGCTTTTTGGGTGATGCACAAGAGTGTCAAACAAAAGAGGGAGGAAAGGGAGTTAGGATCTCACCCGCAGGCATGCAAGCACTACCAAGCAATGTGGGGATAACCAGCCCATACAGAAACATAGCCCATGCACATGCTTTGTCCATCTGCCCCAGCGGAACTCCTTTTTTGTTGAAACAAAATCACTGCCTTCCTGAGAAGGATGACAAAAATCTTAAAGGCTCCTTGCAAGCTGCAGGTGCCCAGAAGGTATGGATATGGCAAGTCTCTCTCACCAAAATCTTTAGAATATAACCCTTACAACGAAAATGGTTTACTTCTCAGTTACCTAGAAACCACTGTCTGGAGATCACAAAACTCTGTATTAGACTGTAATTAGATATATTTCACAACATCCCCACATGGGAAATCACTAATTACAGCAGTTTGCTAAAATTAAGGTAAGTATAGTCATGGTTGGTAGTGACTATGATATTACTGCAATCTTGTATTACTGTACTTCAGGCTATGATTGTACCAAATCTCAGAAGCAAGAGGGTTGGGTCTGATGGCATATGAATAGAGAGTGAAGAACTGAACTAGGCATTAGTAATTTCTTAAGAAGTCATGTTCTCATAAATCACAAGTCATATTAATTTGCTCAGGAATAATTTTTCTGGGACTTTGGTGTCATGAAACACCCTGGAGCATGAGAGATTGTTTTGTGCCAGAGAAATAAAACCTATGGCCTCTCCTGATCAGCTGTAGTGATCTAAAAATCCTGCATGTCTATGGGACAGACAATTTTGCAAGACAAGTATATTGGTAATAGCAGCATGGGAAAATCCTAACTCAGAATCTTGCATTTGCCTTGCATCTTTGCATTAGAATTGTAAAAGTACCTTTTTTGTCTTGCAATTAAATACCTTTCTGAAGCATTATTGACATCAGTGGTGAGGTATTTCTATTGCAGAGATGGGTGTGTCTCAGCAGGGAAAGAAGTCTCTTCACACACACAGATTGTAAAAAGTTCTCTGTAACAACAGGTAATCCATTAATTAATGTGAGGTAACAATATTCTGGTAATGTAGTTCTAGGTTTTGTGAAGATTAATTAAATGGTATTTTAGCTTTTAACAAAAATGTATCAAATGTTATTTTTTATTACTTCCTTTTTTTTTTTTATGGATGTGCAACAGAAAGGGGAGTCTGGTTGTGAAAAGACTGCAGAACTTTGCTAATCTCTATGAAATACATAGGGGTCTAGGAGGACTGGTAGACTTACAGAGAGTGAGCTAGAAGACGTGAGGGTGTATTAGACTCTCTGCATTTGCAAACTGTCTCAAACTGTCCTAGCTGGACACACCGTGGAAAGACCTGGTGCACAGAGAATTCAGTGAAAGAGCAGGATCCAGCCAGCCAGTGCCCAAGAAACCCAGACAAATGGTTCACAGAACAAATCCACTTTGAGACGTAAAACTGTACTTGGTGGTGGTGTGGGTAGCGCTGGCTGAGCTGTTAACTTGAATTGCAGCTCCAAAAGCTCAGAGCAGCCTTCACATCTGCCCAGGCATACAGTTTCACAGTACAGCTGACACCAAAAGGGTGTCAGTCACCCCTCTTCCTTAGCAACCATGTCTGAGCAATTAGTCTCACTTCCTCCTTTCTGCTGTCCCCAGGGCCCTGAGCTGGGCAAGCCTTTCAGCCTGCTCAACTAAATGCAAAAGCAGCATTTCTCTGCTACTTTTCCCTGGCTTCTCCTCTCTTCTTCTGCTCCCACTGCAGGAATGCCATCCTTTGTTTAACACAAAATGGTTCTGAAGTTTTGTTAGTGGGTATGTAATGGGTGTAGCTGGCCAGCTGCTGGCAGTGGAGGGCTGCAGGGGTGGTCTCTGTGGAGAAACGGGGCTGCCCCATGCGGGACACAGCCACTTCCAGACAGCTCCAACAGCCCCACCATGGGGCATGGCTGAGCCCCCAGCACCTCTGGGAAAACATATTTATGGAAGGGCAAACCCACTACATAGGAATGAGAGAGAGAGAGGAGTGAGGGGGGAAAAAGGGAAGAATAGCAATGTGAACAGCAAGGTTGGATAAGAAGGAGAGGATGGAGGTCTTGCAGGTGCTGGAGCAAGGATTTCCCATGGAAAGGACCACAGTGGAGCGAATATCCACACTGCAGCCCTTAGAGGACCCCAAAATGGAGCAGATGTATATTTTCTGAAGGAACTGCAGCCCATGAAGAGCTCATGCCAGAGTAGTTCTTGAGGACTGCAGCCCGTGGAAGAATCCACACTACAGCCAAGCGTGGAGAAGGAGGAGCAAAGAGGAACTATTAAGGACTGGCTGCAGCCCTCATTCTCCAATTCCTCTGCACTGTTTGGGGTGTGGTGGTGCACAGGTAGAGGAGCTGCAAATGGAGGGGTGAAAGTGGTAGGGTGCTGGGAAGGTTTTGTTTTCATTTAGTATTTGTTTCTCACCATTTAACTCTATTTTTAATTAGCAAAAAAAGAAATTAATTGATTTCACAAATCAATTTTGCCTGTGACACTAAACGGCAAATGATCTCCCTGTCTTTATTTTGACCAAAGAGTTTTTCCAGTTGTTCTTTCCCTGCCCTGTTCAGGAGAGACAGTGAATGAATATCTGTGTGGGCAGCTGACAGCTGGCCAATGTCAACCCCCCACTTGGTAACAAAGCATCAGATACAATTTTGAAGTCTTTCCTCTAAACCGCAAGAATCAAATCTTGGGGAAAGATTGTAAAATCTTGGGGAAAATGTCTTTGAATGGTTGCACAGTCTGGCAAAAACACCGTGTTTTTTACCTCTGGGGAAAAACCCGAACCAAACCAAACCAAACAACAATCTCACAAACCCCAACCCACGTAGGAAGCCCGACTACTCGCAGAGGGATACACAGAGCTGCAGGACGCTGGCGGTTCTCATGCTGCCACTGCTGCTGCTCTTGAACACTCGCAGGAAGCCGGGGAAGCCGAGTTTTCTGGGGCAGCCCTGTGAGCAGGGCGAGCACGGCGGTGTCACGCGTGCCGAGGGGCGCAGGCCCTGCACGCACGGAACAGGCCGTGGCGGAGGGTCAGTCCCTTTGAATCCAAAACGCCCCAACGGACGTTTTGCCTCCGACTTAGAGAGATGATCCCGCGCACGGCTCCGGGCGGGACACGGGTTCCACCCCGGTAGGGCGGAGGGTTCACGAGCAGTCACCGCGTCCTCGGACTCGCTCCCGCGGGGCTGGCGCGGGGGAACACTCGCCGGGGAGAGGGAGCGACGACAGTCACTGGAAAAGACACGTTTTCCCGCTTCCCCCCGGCCCCCTCATGCCTGGGGATGGGCTGCCTCCGCCAGCGTCCCTCCCGCTGTCAGGCACCGCCCTGTCCGGGCGTCTACCCGGGCCTGCGGTGATGGCTGGAGCGGGACGGGGGCGGGGAAGGCGGGGGGAAATGTCGCGGTCGCTACGGGAGACGGGGGAAAACCGGAAGCCGGCGGGGCGGGGCGGCGCTGCGCTGGCGGGCGCTCCCCATCTCCCGGGCACTCCCCGTCTCTCAACCTTTCCCCGCCGGGCGGCCGCGGCAGCAGCGGCAGCGCCATGGGGTGTTTCTTCTCCCGCCGCAGGAAGCCGGCCCAGGGCGGCCAGCAGCAGCAAGCGGGAGCCGGCCAGGACGCGGCGGCCGGCGAGGAGAAGGCGCCTCAGTACAGCTGGGACCAGCGAGCCAAGGTACCGCCCCGGCTGGTGCCGCTGGGCCGGGGGCAGGGCTGGGCGTACAGGGCTGGGGCAGGGCTGGGGGGACGGGCTGGCTCGGCGCCCTCCCCAGCTGCCCGGGGTTTGCGAGGCTGTGGCCGGGGCAGGGCCCCGCTCGCCACGGGGGCAGCCGGGTCTTCCCCGGTCCCGCTGTCACGGCTCGGTCCGTGCAGTTCAGTGCGGTTATTTAAACAACAACGAAGTATTTAGCATAAGGATTTTACCAGGCAGTCTCAGACTGCGCAAGCGGGCGCTGGATCCCGCGGCTGCCGCCGGTGCATCGGTCGCCGGTGCCGCTGTGTCCCGGTGCGGCTGCCGCTGCCTCCCGGTGGGACAGCGCCCTGTGGGCGGACAGCTGGGCTGTGACAGTCCCCACAGGTAGCGACAGGGTGTCTGCCTGCCGTCGGGATTTCTGATACAGTGTGGGGTCCCCTGGGTGTGCGCGTCACACGAGCAAGCAGGGATTATTGGCAGCTGGCAGGGGAGCTGCTCGTTCCTGGGCGAGCTGGAGTCTCCACACCTGGCATGTCAGTGGAGGCATAAAACTCGTGCCTTGTGTCCTGACTGTTAGTATTGATTCTTCCTGTTTGCACTCCTTTGGTGGTGTGGTTTTTTTTTTTGTTTGTTTTTTTGTTTTTTTTTTGTTTGTTTGTTTGTTTTGGGTTTTTTTTTGTTTTGTTTTGTTTTTTGTGTTTTTTTTTTTTTAAAGCTGGGGGAAGTATAACTAACTTATCAGTCCCTAAAATGACAGATGAAGACAAATCTTTCCCAGTGCTGTTTCCTGAGCTGCTGAAGGCAATCGTGAAGTCTCAAGCAGGAAAGTGTTTAAATGCTGGATTAAATGTGTTTCTTCCTAGCCTCATTTCAAGTTTCACTTCCTAAATATATCATGACATCATAGCCCTGCTAGGCCTCCCCTCCTCTCCTCTCCAGCTGCTTTCGGGTGGAGGAAGGAGAAACTGGGGCGGGCCATAAACTTAATTGATGTGGTTTTAACAAACAAAATCCCCAAACCTTTAGGCCATATTTTACAGGTATGAAAAAGAAAATGTGTGAACTTATTTGAATGTTTAGCTTGCTTGTTTTTTAAACTTGGCCAGGTGCTCTAGGGTATCCCTTAAGTCTTCCAAGTAGGTTAAGACAAGCTCAGATGGAGATGAGCTAGAGAGCGTGCGCATGGCCCAAAGGAATCATTTCCTTGAGGATAAAGATGAGTGATCTGTGTTGGGTTTGTTGCTTTGACTGGATATGGATATTTACAGTGCAGAGAGAGAAGGGGAGGATGGCAGCCTGTCACTTATGTGGAGACTATTCTCAGAGGGAGAAGGCTGTACTGAAACTGTAGTTTAGAATGGCAGAACAAATTTTAGTCTGTCTAAAAGTAAATTACTAAATCAGCACTTGGAATAATATTTTTTAGTTTTAGAGCAAATTCATCAGCTAAAGCTCAACAGGTAGGAAAAAGTAATAAGTAGACTTTTTACCCAGTCTACTTATATGGCACTAACTTTGGAAACTAAAAGGAGGAAAATCAGGATATAGAAAGACTTGATTCAGAGAATCGCCAGCCTTGTTGCTAAGGAGGCAAGTGTTGTTCATGTGCTGGAAGTAGGCTCAAACTAACAGATGAGGCTATTACAGCAGCAACAATCTCTGTGGAGTAAAAAAAAGTGTGTCATATATTGTGTGTAAAACTTTTTCCTTTTCTATAAAAGACTCCTAGAAACCAGAAGAATCAGTGAGTTTGGGATGTGCTAATGAATTGTGTAAACGATCAAATTAGGCACTTAATTTTGTACCATACAGCCTAAGAATGGCTATTTAATTTTTAAGACCATTTCTCTTGCTCTTTGCAGCCTTATCTTTCACTGGGCTTTTTTGGTATATGCTTAATACATTAAACTAGGAAAGCATTGGAGTCACCTCCTTTTAGGTAAAGTAATACTGAGCGTTTGGTACACTAAACTTGTTGATTGCAGTTTGCATTAAGTGAGACTAAGTGAGTGTTAATGTGTAACCTTTAAGTGTCGTCTTTGATACCTTATACCGTTGTCTGTTATTTTCTCATTTCTGATGCATCACTCACAATGTGTGTTTGCACACAAAGTTAAATTGAAGTCAGTTGGAAAGCTTGAGGCATGAAGACTCCTTTCTGTTCATCAAATGCATTGAATTGTATTCTGAGCCCTGAAAACCTCAACTCTGACAACAGATGTGCTAAGTGGTCTTTTGATGTTAATTTCCACCATTTGGGATGGGGATGTGCTTCTAGTTTTAGGCTTTCTCACTCAAAGATGCACTTCTGGTTATATAGTGCAGTTTTGCAAGCAGGTTTGGTAATTGTCTGTAGTTCTTGTAACTATCCTCTGTATGTTCTTACAGGTGGGGACATCTTGCTACTCAGACACTCCAGCTGTCTTCCTATAAACTAATGCCACGCTGACATTCACACTGTAGGCAGAAAAACGTAGACACACTTGTGTGCATGTTTGTCTGATTAGGGATGTGGAGAGAAGTGACTGCTGGTGACAGCTGTGCTGGAAAAAGCTCTGAAACGGAGGGGTTCCTCCAACGATACTATTTCTTCTGCTTCTGTTTCTTCTTCTTCCACTTCTCAACACTATCGCTAGTTGAGTCTATTTTAATTATGTTCTGATGGCAAAATATAATTACTATTGATACTGTCCACTAGTGTAGACCTAGACAAAGAGTAAAATGATGATATCCTAGGGACCATATAACTATTCTGTAATAGTTCCAAAAATGGACCATGTGGTAGAAAACTCTAAATACAAAACATTATAAAATGCTGATAGTTGAACTAAAATTAAGGAAAGTATATGAATTTGAGGGATCTTTTCAGACTTCAGCATGACTTTATTAAGTGAGGACAGAAGTGTTAAGGTATGCAAAAATTAATCAAATTTAGATTGCATTGTAAATCTGCTGGAAACTCTGTAATGCTTGCTGACCCTTAGGTTTGGAGAACTGTGTGAAGATTACTTATAGTGCAGTAGAAGAACCAAAGGATCAGTTTATCTTGAAAACAGAAGGGAGAAGGATGAGTATTCAGTTTCTTGCTGTTCTAGGATTCTTAGTCCATGAGAATAAGTAGAGCATCATTTATTCCAGTCTGTTATTATTGCATCAGATCCTGAGGACTTGTTCTGTCTTGTTGATGTCTTTGGGCCATCATGAGATTCCCCTTCTGACCAAGTGTGGGAGAGGAACTTGGTGATGCTCAGCTCTTCTCAGCCTTCTTCAGCTAGGTTTTCACCTGGAATGTAAGACTGTATTTCTGCTCCTGGTCTCCCTTTTCCTTTCCTACTTTACTGCCTTCTGTATGACTAGCATTGTTTACATGTGTGAGCACAGCAATAACTTTAGCAGTAACTGAATATGGGTATGTACAGACAGGAACTGGGATTTTGTGTCTTGTGATGGCAGATACACTCATGTGCTATGACCTTCTCCACACAAGAAGAAACACAAACAGCTGCATCGTCTTTTTTGCAGTTGTCTCATGTTCAAAGAAGTAGGATTAGAATAATTATGACCACAATGGCATTTAGAGCTTAGAGGGACTTTCCTTCCCAAATGTTTTTTCCTTTTAGAAGGAACAAGTAAAGTTTTGTTTTATGTCAACTGAATTGTAACTTAACTGCTTTAGTCGATAGGAAACATGCAGCTATCGTTGTTATATTGTGCCGTGATGACCATATTCAAATGGTTAAAAAAACTCAGAGGTTTAACCTTCTACATAAATCACAGATAATCTTTTGTTAGTTACCTTACATTTGAGGATCCTTCAGGACTGGTCTGAGATAACTTGGGAATGTTGAACTGTCTAGATATTGTTTAGGTAGTCACTTCATATTTTATTTTGGAATATTAATAAAATAACTTTTTTTTCTCTAACTAAGAGGTGAAATATTTTGTCCTTAAATCCAGTTCCTGGTGCACCAGAAGAACTATCACAGTATTTCTCAAAACGTAGTCAATCAACTGAGAAACAGTCAACAGGTTCATATTAACAGTATTTCCAGTTAAGTCGGGTATAGGCATGTAATAGCTTCCTTTCTTCTTCCTCTTGTCCTGTCTGCAGTATTTGGCAATGGTTTGCTGCTCAGAGAAGTATGACCATTTTATGCTATTTTGGGGTAGTCTGGAAGAGCAGGAAGATTACCAAGAATAGAATGAAATGTGGATTCAGGCTTATGTATTGGCCACATTTAAAGTCAAGGTGTGTAGGAGGTGCTCCAAGATGAAAACCTGTATGCTAGTGACTGGAACCTGCACTACTCTTTCCACCTTGTCTTGTGCAAGAGTCTCGAAATATGCCAGAGGGTAACTTCAACAAGCAGTCTCCAGAGGATGTTGCAACTCACTACTGCAGGGCACCAAACCCCTGCAAGTATGAATTTGCAGAAGTGTCTAGGCCTGGGAATGCACTTTTCTTTCTTATTTCCTTTCTGTTAATTCCCCTGCTGACAAAAATAACGCTTAAAGCTTCTTAAGTTTGTGTGCCTGCCCTATAGCTGCAGCTTTTAATGTCACTGGGTCAGCAGCCAACTCTTGTATGTTATTATCTGTATATGAGTTCATAACTGAACTGCTATCTGTTGTGACTTAGAGAGATAGGGAACGATTTTTTGAGAATTATATTTTGAAGGGAAGACCTTAGTGTAAGTGGTTTAGAAATACTTTACAAAGTATTGTTTGCTCATTAGCCTAGACACAGGTAACTAGGGGAGAACTGTAAACTGTTAAGAACCTTCTCATATTTGTGGAGGTGTATCATTGTTGACTGAAACTCCTTTCCTAATGGACCCTGTGAGAAAGTCTTGTTAAAACATGATCTTATACCAGAAAGAGTTCAAGATGTTGGGATCCTTGGTGATTCCGGGCA
This sequence comes from Oxyruncus cristatus, assembly GCA_013399855.1. Taxonomy (NCBI): domain Eukaryota; kingdom Metazoa; phylum Chordata; class Aves; order Passeriformes; family Cotingidae; genus Oxyruncus; species Oxyruncus cristatus. The sequence continues at coordinate 341,636 of VXAY01007342.1, forward strand.
CGGTTACTGCTAAAAACTCTGAAGGTCTAGTACTCCCAGGGCTTCTTACAAATGGGAGCTGCCTAGTTTTGATGCCAGTAAACTGGATGATGGTGGCTGAAGAGATATACGTCATGTGCAGCTTTCATGTCTAGCCTCTGACCTTCTTGCAAGGCAAGTGTTTGCAGAAAGGAAAGCTGCTTAGTACACCTTGCACTTGTTGCAACAGGGTGTCCTAGAGTTCAAAGCAACCATGACAAACTCTTTTGCCCTCACTTCTCTCCTTTCTTTATTCTTTAAAATCCTTGCTCCTTACAATTTGTCCTCTAGTCCTTTGTTACAGACTTCTCACTTTTGATATTGCTGATAACCAAAGATGAGACTTCAGTACCTCTTTTGAGAGGGAAGAATATTACGTAAGCAGGGCTAACTTTTTCATAATCATATCTGGTTATTTTAGGTTATTCTGTGGAGTAATTTCTGAACCTGTGCATAATCAATTCTGTTAGAAGGTTTCGACTCCTGAGCTGTGCCCATGTCTATTAATGTATGACTCTTACCTACTCCAAAAGCTCTTTAATTTATCTGAAAGTATTAAAAGCTGCCTCTGTGAATCCTGTCATCATTTGAACTTATACCAGCCTGGGGAAAAAAAAGGCATTTAAAAATCTGTTAAGGGCTGGAGAGTAAAGCATCTGTGCGAGATGGGTGAATTTGGACAAAGTTTTTTGAAACTTTATCCAAATACAAAGAACAAATAGAGGAGTTATCAAATAGTTGATTTTTGCTGACCTGCCAACTGCTTAAGATTTTATAGCCAATGATGGACCAGATGAATGGGCAGAGAAAGGTACGTAGCCCTGGCTATGGCTACATGAGACTGCAGATGTTACCTTTTCATGGAGTTGGTTTTTTGTTTGGGTTTTTGTGTGCGTGTGGGTGGGGGGGTGTTATTTTTTTTTTTTTTCTTTGCTAGCCTGCCTTTTTTTGCTATGTTGCTAAGATAAAGCTTAAGAAGCAGATAGTGTTGACCATCAGAAGAAGGTGGTTGCAGTGATTTAATATTAACCTGTTGATGACACCTGAAAACTTCAGAGATGGTGAGCATGAACTAAGAAGGCCAGTGGCATCCTGGCTTGTATCAAAAATAGTGTGGCCAGCTGGACTAGGGCCATGAGCGTACTTGACACTGGTGAGGCCACACCTCAAATCCTGTGTCCAGTTCTGGGCCACTCACTTCAAGAAGACACTAAGGTGCTGAAGCATGTCCAGGGAAGGGCAATGGAGCTGGTGAAGGGTCTGGAGCACAAGTCTGATGAGGATCAGCTGAGGGAGCTCATGTTGTTAAGCCTGGAGAAAAGGAGGCTCAGAGGGCACCTTATCACTCTCTACAACCACCTGAAAGGAGGTTGTAGCCAGGTGGGGGTCAGTCTCTTCTTCCAAGTAGCAAGATAGTCAGTTTCTTCTTCCAAGTGATAGGATAAGAGGAAAAGGCCTGAAGTTGCTTCAGCAGAGGTGTAGATTAGACACTGGGAAAAATTTCTGCAAGGAAAGAATTGTCAAACTCTGGAACAGGCATCCTGGTGAAGTGGTAGAGTCACCATCCCTGGAGGTATTTAGAAGATGTGTAGGTGTGGCACTTGTGTATATGTTTAGTGATGGACTCAGCAGTGTTAGGCTAATGGTTGGGTTTGATGGACTTAGAGGTCTTTTCCAATCTAAACTATTCTATAATTCTACGAGCATGTTAACAGCTGTTAGATGCATCCTCAAAATCATAGTTCTGCCTTCATGCCTCTCTCTCTGGTATGTTTCTTTTACCAGGAGAAGTGAAATATTCCTGTCTGCTACAGTGTCCTGAGTTACTCCCTCATCTCAGGGGTAATAACCCAGTGAGGGGGGAGAGAGTTAAATCTATTTCATCAGGTTTCACCTATCATTCAAGATGTGCCAGGGCAGAACTCTTAATTCATGTCAGGGAAATAAAATTAAGCTCCTGAACCTGATAGTAAACTGAATTTTTATCTTTAACTTTCTTTCTCAAGAACTCTCATTTAAAACTGTCTGTAAGCTGTGAGTTTGACTAACCAGTGTTTTTCACCTAGGCCTAAATAAAAATGCAAAGTGAAGTTTCACATATATCTGCAAAGGCTGCTGTAAGGTAAACATATGTAGGTATTCTTCCCAAGAATGCCAAGGCAGTGGAAGGGTTAAAAGAAGTTTTATTTCAGATGCAAGGACCATTTTTTTTGCAGTGCTGCAGCATTGGATGCCAGGGGCAGAAGGGAAGTTCCTGCCCCCTCAGGGCACTTTTTATTCTGTTTCTTCCCCTTCATCTTCCCAAGGCCTCGGTGTATGCCTGTTAGGGCTATCTCTCTCTTCTCATATACCAGAGATCAAGGCTGAGAACTACTCTTGCAATGTGGGGTGGGGGAAGCATTGAAACTACCTTTGAGACAGAGTTACCATTTAGGCGGAAAGCCTTCCTACTGAAAACCTAGTTCTAACTTTCTGTTACAAATTCTTCCGGAAATGTATCTATTCGTACAATGCTGTGAAGGATGAGCTGGTGCTGCTTCAGAGGCTTTGTAGAGAAGAGCAATTTAGAAGGACGTACTTAGGTTCTGAATTTCAAAAAAGCTGTAAGTTCCGGAAACACTGAACTTCTCCTTCTGAAGAGAAGGAATTGTTCTTGTGTGCCCTGTTTTGAAGGTAGTAAGCCTGTCTCCCAGGGTTATTTAAAAAAATCTCCAGCATACAGACATACATAAATATACACAAATGTTCTAGGAGTTGCCTGGGAAGAAGGTGTCCAAACCCAGTTTTGATACTTGTATTCGCGGGTATGAGAGAATATGAATGTAAATATCTTGTATATGGATCAAATATGTAACGTAACATGGGGCTAAAGACCTTGGAGAGTTTGAATCCTAAGCATACTGTATGACTGAGTCTCCATGCTGTGTCTCCCAGTTTTATTTGTAACTCTTCCAACTAACTTTCCTGGATGTGTACCAGTGAGGAGAGAATGCTAGGGAGCCATCTTCATTGTCTCAACTTGCATTTTATTTGGAAGATTGATCAGCTGAAAACCTCCTTTCCTGTCTGGAGGTCAGATATGTTGTGTACGATGTAGTACATTTTATCAGTTGGTAGAGACTTTTTTTAGCTGCTGTGGTCAAAAGCTACGTAGGCTGAGCTGGTTTAGTGAATGTCTGGCACTAGCCTGTTCTGGTTTATGCCTTTTGCTGGTCTCTGAGTATCGTCTCAATGTTTGACATGCTGGGGAGGAGGAGTTTCTTACACAGAAATTGTGATGCGTGATAACTGATTATGGTGCAGCAAACTTTAGGGCCCTCAGGCTGATAATCAAATAGCATGTTTGTGGTCTTGTGTCAGGCTTTTTCTGGTACTTGTATACTTCCAAGTGCTATTTTAATAAGCTTTCACAAGAGGGCAGAGTAGAATTTGCTCCAGGAGTTGTAGTTGTCTTGAGATTTAAATGTAACTAGAAGTGAGCCAGCTCAGATTCCTTCAGCGTTACAACATGGGCTGTATTATTCATGCTTTCCACCTGTATCACGTACCATCCTGAGTGCTGTGTGACTCTTGAGTCACTGCTCGCCAACGGAGAGTCCCAGGGACAGCCAGAGCTTCTCTCAAGTGTTCCTCTCTAGTGCAGTGGATGCTGGAGTGTGGAGGAGGAGAGGTCTGCAAACATTTGCCCTGCACTACCACTGCCAATTTTTGCTTCTTGGACACAGCTAAAACAATCTCATAGTATATCTTTTCATTGTTAGCACAGGAAAATGCTGTGCTTCAGATAAACGAGCTCTCTGTAGTTTGCAAACATAATAGAGGAGATACTGCTTGACAGCAACAATGTTTTCGTGTTTCCTTGCAATATGTTGAGGTGTTGTTAAAGATGATCAAGCAAGCTAGTCGAAAAGGAAATACTGTGTATCTCCAGCTTTATGAATCTGTATCTTAGACAATTTATTTATTACAGTTACTACTCTAAACCCCAGAAACATCATCCTTCTTGAAACAGTTCAGAGTGCATAGAAAAAGCTATCTCCCGCCACCCCCTTTCTTTATTAAAGGACAAAATGATTTTTTTTTGTTTTGTTTTGCAGGTTTTGGTTTTGTTTTGGTTTGGTTTTTTCCCCTGGAGCATCTTAGAAGTGTAGTTTCAATTCTTTGTTGTACCTCAGTACTGTATTCCAGTAGTTTAGCTAAAAGAGCTGCTTCTGATCTTTCATCACTCTTTGAAGAGTCTTCTGGAAGCTTATCTTGCACAATTCAGTGGTACTTCAATTAATGAAAGTCAGTTGGCATTTTGCATTATAATATTCTCTGTATGTGAAGATTTTAACCTTCTTTTTTTCTTTTTTTTTTTTTAATTCCTCCCTCAGATTGACCCCAAAGATTACACTTTTTCCGGACTTAAAAATGAAACTGTGGGTCGACTGCCTGGAAAAGTAGCAGGGCAACAATTTGTCATTCAGGACTGTGAGAACTGTAGTATCTACATATTTGACCATTCTGCTACAATCACTATTGATGACTGTGTAAATTGCCAAATCTTTTTAGGACCAATAAAAGGCAGCGTGTTCTTCCGTGACTGCAAAGATTGTAAATGCATAGTTGCCTGCCAACAGTTTCGCACTCGGGACTGCAGAAAGTTGGAGGTATTCTTGTGCTGTGCCACCCAGCCCATTATTGAATCCTCCACAGGTATGAAATTTGGATGTTTCCAGTACTATTATCCTGAGCTTGCTTTACAATTTAAAGATGCTGGTCTGAGTATCTTCAATAACACATGGAGCAACATCCATGACTTTACCCCTGTGTCAGGAGAAAACAATTGGGGCCTTTTGCCTGAAACCGTTGTAGTCCAAGATTATGTTCCTCTGCCCAGCTCTGAGGAGCTGAAAGCTGTCAGAATTTCTACTGATGCTACAAAGAGCATAATACCAATAACTCGAGGGCGGAGACAGAAAAGCAGCGAAGAATCATGTTTGGCCGTGTTTTTTGCTGGTGACTACACAACTGCAAACGCCAGGAAGTTAATTGATGAGGTAAGCAACCTTTGTCTTCACTCAGCTTTTTGAATTTTGAAACTTTCCTCTGGACAGCCTCTAATGCTCCCTGAAGGGGGAAAGCAGAGGCTCTGTTTACTGACCATACTGATCAACTGCACTGTATAAAACCTTAAAGCAAGATAAGAGACTGAATCTCATTTGATCAGTCAGTTGCTTTACAGCTGACATCCTGTGAGTGGCACCTCTACCCTCTGATACTTCCAGTATATTTTTCCATCGTGGCACAGCAAAGCGATGTTCTGAAGATAATCTGTAGTTGATTTGGTGAACTTGATCAAATCAGTAAGTGATTGACAGTGCTTGTGAAAGGGATGTATCTGATTAACTTAATAGCTTACTGCCCCGAAAGTCACAGCTAACAAAAGTCTGTCCTAAAAGATTTTCTGTACTAAGAGAGACTCTAAAAAAATAAGATGTTAAAATGTATCTCCTGTGGCATCCCATGTTGTAATATTTTTTTCTGAAAATGGCAAGGAGTGTTTGTCATGGCTGGTCAGCTGTCTTCGATTACTTAAATAGCTGATGTGGTCTTTTCTTTTTCTTTTCCCCCTTTCTCTGTGAGGCAGCCGCTTCCAGGCTTGGCTGAGTTTGTACTTTTCTGGGGCTAAAATCTGGGTGTGGCTGGGCTGCTTTTAGCACCCTGAAGTATGGGGTACATGGCCAAGGTAGCCGCTTTTTTTTTTGACCATGGGCTACAGCATCTAAGAGAGGTATCTGCAAAAGCTGCTGATCATAGTGTTGTGTGATCCACTAAACAACTGGTGGAGCTCTTTCCCTTGGGTTTTTAGCTGCAGGGTGTTTCCTTGCCTCTCCCCTGCCCAGTTGGACTTTTGTGGGACTGAGTTACTAACAGCTTCTTGAAGGGAGATAATGATAATTATGGTGGGGTTTTTTTTCTGGAGAAGGAATAGCTACAGTAAAGAGGATAATAGTTGTGTTCTCCCATGTTAGTAGTTCTTTAGGAGGTAGAGTTAAGAAGATGCTAAAAAACTAGTTAGTGAGATTCTGTGGAAATCTTAGTGCTCTGTAGATTAATGGATGCTTTGGAAGCACAAATGTATTTGCTCCTTTTCCACATGCTTTTAGTTTCCTATTAGATTTAGAGTAGAAAGGTATGGGGGGGGTGTGACAAGTCCATGTGTTTTTAAAAATTTGTAACTATTTTTCCAAAATGGAAAACTTAAACAGTGGATAGATGAGAGGCTGAGCTAATGCTTGACTGAGCTCTTGCAGACTAATGAGAACTAACTGCTTGATTCCAGATGCTGAATGCTTTTAAATCCCATTAGTTTCAGCTTCTAAGGGATTGTGGGGAAAAACACACAACCCTGAGCCATAATATAAAACAAAACCATTCACATTTATTCCTTTAGGTGCACTAGGGCAGGGGAGAAAATCTGGATGAATGGAATGAAAATAAACAGAAATGTAGAAAAAGCAAATGGCCTTTGAAAAGAGAAAAAAGGGTGCATTTGCTCTGTGGCTTAATGTGTATGGGCAAACTGGGTATATTCCAGTGTGATCTGGATAATCAAGCTGAACTCTCTGCCTTAGAAGCATTTTTAACATGAATTCCTTCTCTGGTAACAGATGACTGGTAAAGGCTTTCAGCTGGTACAGACTAAAGAGGTCTTAATGAAGGCAGAGGATGCTCACAGAGTTTTCCAGCAGCATGCATCAGAATTCATTCCGCTGCTTGAAAAAGGTGAGTTTGTGTTTTTTATTTCTCCTCTTGATATAGAAATCTGTCACCAGATTGTTCCGGAGAGGAAAGAGAAATGAAGGAGAAATTTGTGTTTCAAAGGCATGCTGTAAAACCTGTTGAGATGAGTTCTGGAAGCCTCAGTGAGGCCTGAAACCAGCAAAAACTCCTGAAGGCATCAGAAATGTGTATTTTGTGGCTCTGCTCCCCCTCTAGCGGTCCCACCACATAGCTCGGGAGCCGTGGCAATGCAGGTCTGCCTGGAGTGGTTGAAAGAAGCTCATGCTCTTAGTGGATTTCTAACTTATCACCATTCCTGCTCAACTTCCAAGATGTTCCGAGTTTCTGTATAAATATTTAAGCAAATTAGTATAGATGTGCATAGAGCAGACAACCATTCAATTCACGTTTATAACTGGTGTCCTGTCAGAGTATTTCAAAGGCCTTTCTATTGATCTGACTGCAATTGGGTTTTGTCTCTTCTTGCAGAAGTACTGACATCTTGTTATCTGTTGTATGTTAAAGATCAATACTCCCTCCCAAACTTGGCACCAGCTTGCAGGTTTTTTCATGGTGAGATAAGGGGTCTGTGATATTCATTGCAAGAATAGGACAAAAGACGACAGTCTCGTTTATGGTCTATTTTGCAGTCATGTGGGAAGAAACACCATGTTCATAATGAAACCAGAGAAAGGGGATGTGCAAATAGTGGGTGAGAAGAAGTCTAAAAATCAGGCAATTTGCTATCTTGAGACTGAGGCAATAATGCCTGAATGACTCAGTCGTACTCCAGATGTCTGTGAAATGGCTCACTATTTGAGCAGTATAGTCTGACTCACTTCCACGATGCCCAGTGCTCCTTAGTGTTTTTGAGCTATTGCTGTCTTTCAAGAAGTAAAACTGGAATCCTGCCAAAATCTCTGCAAAAAATGAGCATTGAATCGCTGATACTTTTTTCTCAGATAACACTGTGCTTATTTTTAACATGTTTAAGTGTTTTCAATTCTTTATCCACCATTATGGGGGTGCTCGAGCAAAACCTATAAAATGCTTCTTGCGAGCTTCACAATTCCCTATGGGTTGAGAAATCTGCTGTTTCAATGCCAAGCTTAAAAGCAGTATTGATTTTAGATGAAACCGTTTTCTAGGTCCAGTGGTTGCTTTGGAGTTCAATGGAGATGGTGCTGTGGAAGGATGTCAAAGCACTATAAATGAAGTTTTTAGTGGGACCAAGGTAAGCTGATGTATTGCTTTATTGACAGAAAATATTACAGAATGTCTGAGCTACTTCATGGTCAAGATGTAGTGTTGACATACTAAAAAATCTTTTTAGATTCATGAGCAGTAAAATCTGGATACGCTTTGGTTGTTGTTGTTTTGGGTTTTTGTTCTCAAAATTCAAGTTATGTGTTGGTGACAAGAAAATAGTCCTAGGAAAGTGAGTATTAAATCCCATATCCATTGAAGAATAGACGATTTCCACTTAAAGTGACAAACCCTTTGCTTTGAGGCAGCTGTTCAAAGAACACTAGAGTGTCTTTGAGACAAAGTGTCCATACAGCTCCTTGCTGTCTTTTGGTTCCTTTCAGAGACTTACTTGGAACTAGACTGCCCAGTTCCTGGAAAACAGTCATCTTGTAATAAGTCATCTCATTTAATTTTTTGATTGAGGCTATTGCTTGCATGTTGATATTGATGAACCACTACAATGCTTTCTTTTACACTGAACTGTTCTGGTATTGCCTAAGACAACTGTAGTTGGATCTGCTGCAAGCTTTCAAAGGTGGCTGTCCTAGAGCTTGGACTTCACATGCATTGATCAATTTTGAAAAATGCAAATGTAATTGAAGTTATTTCAAAAAAATAGTCATCTGCTGAAGAAGCAACTAAGTTTTTTTGAGAGGAATATAGCACAAGGGAGTCTTTCTTACAAACTCTGCCTTTCCGTTAAAGGAAAGTGGTAGTCTAAGGATTTTGTGTATTTATTTTACCCCCCTCTCCTGGGCAGAGTTGACTTTACCAATCAAAATACATCTAAACTGACACTAGCTGAAACTGTGACCCCTGAATAATCAAGCCTCAAAATTCTAATCAGTAGAAGGCAAGGGTTAATGCATGTCTGCTAGGAAGGGGTGATGGTAACAAATATCAGGGCTGAGAGAATTCTAGGACTGTTCTGTCATACAGTGGAAACCAACAGAGTTGTGCCCCTCATGAAATGCAAAACTAAAAATTAGTGTTACTGATTCCAAATGAGCAAAGACTGCTTTTAGTTATGCATAACTATTTTTTTGTTTAACAAAACAGGTTTTTGTATCGGAAAGCAAGGCATCAGCATCTCAAGATGTAGACAATTTCTACAACTTTGCTGACATGCAGATGGGAATGTGAAGTTTAGCATGAAGGTGTCCCCGTGGAGCTTGTCTTGGCACTTGGATGTCACTTGGCTTGAATACTGAAGTAGTTTTGTCATTTGGTTTTGTATTTCTCATATATCCTTTCTATAAAGCCACTGGTGGTTTTAATACCATGTTACCTGAACTGGAGTAAATGGCATAGCTCCCCATGTGCATTGTGTTTGAAACTTATGTTTCAACTCCAAAAACAATTGAGCTTTTCTACTAACTTTTTTACAGTGATTTCTAAACATCTATCGACACTTGAATGTTTCTCGACAACATCTAATGGTTACAAATATTTAAAAGTGCAATGCTGATCCACGTTTGATGGAGTAGTAATTGTTACCTTACACTCATACACATTGTTTAGAAAGTGTATTTATGTGAAACTTAACCTTCAGAACTTTCCTACATGCAAATTTGTCTTCACTGGGCATCCAGGAAGGAAGCTGTAGTCGTTGACTTTTTCTGAAAGCTTAATCTGAAATGAATTGTCCTTATAGCACACTTTCAAAAATGGTTTTTGACTTTGGCTTACTCTGCTTCAGCATATTTTCTGAATAAAGTTGTTTGCAGCTGCATTTATGCCGAGCCTTATCATAAAAGCATTCTGGTAAGTGATCACTTGCCTGGCTTTTCTGCTTTGAGGTGAACTCTGAGCATAAGTGCTCTGCTGAGGTTATTCTAAGGTCCACTCAGGTTCTCTGGTGATACAGCTGCCTCTGTCATTCCCAAGTCACATATGAGATACACATGAGGTCCCCTTGGACCCAGAGCAATAAATCTCTGGCACCATTGTTGCTTGCTAGAAGGGACACAGAGTAATCAGTAGTCAGAGAAGAGCTCTGATGGCATTAAAAAACCCCTCTTCTTTGCTATACCCCAGGAGAAGGCTTTTACATTTAGTAGTACTGAAAATTTGGCTGTAAAGTGCTACACATTGCTGTAGAGTTTATTTTGTATTAATTCTAAAAACAGACTGAAGAAGTGCTACTAGCATTTTTTGAGATGCATTTGAATAGTGATCGGTAAGAATACTTATTGCTAAATAGTGCATGTGAGAATGCAAATCCATATGGATATTAAATACATTATTGACTTATTTTTGCATATTACATCCTTACTGATTTTTCTACATGAACTGAAAGGTTGTGTCCAGGTTTACAAGCCCTCTGTAATACTTGAACAGAGTGTGCATGCAGACACACAAAACCAAATTTCGTAATAAAAATAGTGGCTTGCCAGTTTGCCTAGCCTTTACAATTCAGTGAATGGATTGGGACTGTGTTGAGGTGCTAAAGCAATTTCCTCATTATGGTCATCTGTCAAAAGGGAAGATCTTGCACATCTTAACTGAAAATGAGTCTTGACTCATCAGTTTCACAGCTCTGGAGCTTCACAGTGGGTGGCTAAAAACACATCTCTAATTTTTTGGAATTGGCACATGAAAGAATCTGTTCTTCTGAAATTCATAATTCTGTAATGCCCAAGAGAGGTTCTGAACTATCATATTGTTTCTACTAGGCAAATGCTTGCTATTAAACTAGAAAATATGTCCTTAGGACTTCTTGTTACAGTTACGCATCAATTAAATAAGGAAGAATATCGCCTGAATAAACTAAACTTAACGAAGGTAAGAAAAATGCCACATCTCTGAAATGTTATTTGACAAAGTGAAATAAAATCAAGCCACTACCGGAATCCAGCTGGTAGTAGAAATTACCACTAATTTGCACTTAGCCAGCCAGGATTAATTTATTTTTATTATATGTCTGAGTAGAGGCTGTGAAAAGAGCTAGAAATTTTAGATTGATCTCTAAAGTACTAGCACAACTCATCAGTCAACATTTGCAAGAATTAATCTAGACACGTACAGTAAATGTAAGATTTTGGTATGGACAGTACATTAAAATTTTGTAATGTACTAAAGAGCTGTCATTGTAATTTATCTAAGCAGTGCAGATATTGGACTGTTCTAGTCTCTAAACTTTTACAGGTAATATTTCCAAAATTTTTATCCTGACACATGATTATGTTTATAGTTTAATTTTTATATCATCATTGTTCTGGAAACAAAGTGCTAAATGGATTTTTGTGACTATTTTTACTGAAGGACAGGATGATTAATTGAAAATTAATCTCGGCTTGAAACAGTGGAAAAACTTGTCTATATGCTAGGGAAGAGCACAGTGTTGCTTTTTTTTTTTTTTAAATATTGGTAGTCTGCTTACAAACATAAAGAATTTTTAATAAAAACCCCTAAATTATGAAGGAGTTTCTCAATCCAGTTATTTATCTTTTGACTTCCATTTTTTTGCTAACAGGTGTCAAGAACACTTTTATCCTGAGTCGGGTATTATATGCATTACAGAATGGTACATGTTACATATAGTCTTTGTACATTTCATGTAGTCTTTGTACTTGTCATTTGTATAGCTTTTTATGTAATTTGTATTTCACTGTGAATGTGATTCGTAATAAACATGGGAAATATCTAAACTCTGGATTCTGGAAGATTTTTTTAAAATTGTAGTATATTGCAAAACATAGTGTAATTATATTAAGTATAAAAACTGATTTCCATGTTTAAACAGGGACTTTAATTAGATACTCACAGCTTATTGAAAATAAACATGAACTCTGTAGTCATCCATCCTCCAAAAAAGGTGATTTTTTTGACAGGGATTTTTCCTTAGTCACTGAGGATATGATTAATGATACACTTCAGTTTTCCTAAGAAAATATAGAAGGTATAGAAGGTATTCATATATCAAGCTGTACAGATACAAGTACAGATATTCCTGGATGGAGACTGTTAAAGGACTTCTCCCTGATCTCTGCATACATGTGGTTGTTTCTTTTTGTTTTGTTTTGCTTCAAACTTATGCATTTTAAGTGTGCTTACCTCTTTGGGTTCTAGATGCGTGCTAATGATGTGGTCATAGCAAAACCAGATTGTGGTGGTTATACTAGTATAGTTGTTCATTTAGAAAGCAATTCCTTTGTATATCCCATGTTAATATCTGAAAACAGGTAAACATTTAATAAATTTCCAAACTCAGCTTTAAACTGGTCAGAAATGAAAATCTTCCAAGTAGACATGATCTAGGTTAACCCTCACGAAGTGTAAATGTTTGGAAAGAACATGAAGTAGTGTATCAATTTAATTTTCTTCTGAATATATTGAGTTAAATTGTGAAGCTGTAAAGAATCAAAGCTTTTGGTTTACCCTTAGCTATTACTGTACAATTTTACCATTTAATGTTACCCCGGTGTCCCCAGGCTCCCGAGATTCCAGCACTGGCAGAGCTGGCCTTGTGCCTGGCTCGCCAAAAATGATGCCCAACAAGGCTAAATGAAACTGTTTAGAGACAAATATCGCCTTTAAACAGCAAAGATATTTATTGCATACAACGTTGGAGAGCTCCCCAGTTCGCACTGGACAAAGAAGCTCTGGAGTCTTTGACACAAATCAAGGAATATATACAGTTTCTGTGAAAGGTTGCAACACTTTACATGCATATTCATACAGGATCCAAGTTCTCCAGTAGTCTGTTTCATGTAGTGTCTAAGTCATAGCAAAACAGCTCTTGAGTATTTTCACCATTTTTATCAATCACATCCTCAAATACTAACATGCAGAAGCGTTGTATCTGTGCCCCAATTGCTAGAAAATCACCCACTTTTTTTTAGTCATATCTAATATACATGCATTTTATGCATGATTTTAAAAGTAATCCACATACCAGGCTGCACTTTCGTAACTGGGACAGATTTTATTTTTTTTTTCAGTTCCAAAAAGCAGCCTGAAACTTTTTGTTAAAAAATATGTGCATCAGTCCTTTTGACTAATAAGGGCAACAAATGAGTTACACTGACTTAAGCATGAGTTAGAATTCTGTGATAGAATATTTTCTTAACGGATGGTTTTTAAGTGTTTAGGTTTATTTATACAGAATTCAGCTTTTTGCACAAATTTAAATTAACACTGATGGTAACATCTTCTAGAAGGTGTTGATTTCATAGGCTTTTTTCCTAAAGATTTAACGCAAATCATTGTGAAATTAATCTTTTTAAGGCCTAGTAGCAGCCCAGGTGCCTACCTGAGTAGTTCCTACATTCCAGGTCTTTTGCTATCAGGTTCCATGTTGACTTCTTTGGATCTTTGTGCCATTTGATTTTCGAATTAACGAACAAGCCTTCTGAATCCATAAGGGTGCCATAGGTCTTTCGAGGTCTGCAGGAACAGGTCTTCCAAGGCATGTTTAAATCTGATCCAAAACATGTAAATTCTAGTCCAACAGTTTTATAAGCTATGAATAAGTGCTGATTATAAGTATTGTCTCTAGCATGTGTAGATTTGAGTGGGATGGTGCAACTGGCTGTAGCACTTCATTAAGCTGCATGCTGTAATACTGCATTTTGCTGCTGTATATGTTGGAAGGCAGCTATCTCTGGTGGTCCACCCCTTTGCCTGGACATTGATTGCAGAGCTCACAGCACAAGCTATGGTAATTTTCTGAGGATAACGATTTCTGAAAAATAATCATTTGCTGTATTTCTGGCCTGGAAGTTTTTCTTAAAGCTATCAAATCTGAGCTCTGTCTCTCAACACAACCATCTAAGTATGGGAAAATTTTGCAAGCGCTGAACCTGGTAAAAGCAGGATGTACAGGAGGATTAACTAAATGGTTGAGAGTCCTGGTGTGTGTCCAATTCGATAGAAGAATGCCTTTCATTGCTTTCATGTCTTCAGAATGCCTGGATACCATAAGACTGTTGCTGGTAGTGTTTGTGGTCATGGAGTCTTTCTGGTGCACACATAGCCACCACTGCTTCTGAGTAAGAGAGAAGAAAAGGAGGGGGAAGTGAGAGAAGTTGTTAAAAAAAGCTCTGAAATTTTCTGGGTACATAAAGAAAAATGTCCAACTGCTCATTCCTTTTTTTTTTTTCCTTTTTTTTTTTCTTTTTCATGCATCTAGTGATAATCCCCAGCTATGTACAATTTCAAGGCCAGGGAGAGTATCTGAGTACTTTCCCAGAATGTATATTAAAAAATGTGACTGGGATCTGTCAGGTAAAAGTCATCCTCTTTCTGGAGGATTGCTCAAGGCCTTAGAATTGCCAGTGCTGCAAGAGTCTAAGAGATCTTTGAAATACATGGGGATTTCACTCTTTTGCTTTTGCTTAAAACAGCTGTAGAGAGTTTGTCCTTAAAACATGAAGTTGATAGATAGGAAATTACAGTGAGGTTAAGAGGCTCTTGGACAGAGTTTAAATGTGTGTTTGTCTGATGTTCCCAAACTGCGAAGGCTAAGAGCAATGTGCTGTTAAAAATTCTGTCCAAATAATGAGGCTAAATTTAAGGCTAGGCATCTCTGGAGTACTAGGATCTCAAAGGACTCTGTGTCTGGATAGCAGTGGTACGTGTCTTTCCGCTTTTCCAACTCAATTTTATCACAAGTATTGTGGTAATGAAATCCCAGTTCAAAGAGTCATGTGGGAATCCACACTTACACTTTTTCAGGAATGAGGAAAGATGGAGTGACCACTGACCTGTGATTTCTGGGCACTGAAGGGAGCAGCAGCCCTACTCCCCCTTACTTACATGGATGCAGTCTGCTGTATGAGAGATTTCCCTCAAACTGCATGTATGGAACCATAAAGGCAACTAACTTTCCAGGTCTTTTAGGCAAGGTACACAGTTTTTTCCTCACTAATACAAGCATAAGATGTATTCTCTGATTTTTTTTTCTTTTTTTTAGGTACTTCCTTCCTTCCATGCATTTAAGGTACAGAGCTATAATACTAATCTGTTTTGAAAATTACTGGCAGCCCTCTCCATTCTGTGCTACTGTCTTAGAAGGAGAAAAATAAATCAAAGACCTTCCTAAGCACAAAACTTTGAACTTGTGAGATCTTGGGAAGTGAAGCTGGCACATTTTGCTTTTAAGAGTGTAAATGACTCATGATTATGAAAGTACCTTTTTTTTTTTTGTCTGAATGTGCTGATCTATTTATGAAGGGAGACTTTCCCCCCCATTTCTGAAGTCCCTCCGTAAAAAATCACCAAAAAAACACTTCAGGGGCCTTTTTTTAAAGGGTCTTGGAGATTAAATGGAAGGGCTGTGCTATGACCTGAGGGCATCTTTTGATAGCTGCCCCAACAGGTGCTAAAGACAATCTTTTGAAGATCTGAGTGCTCTTTGCTTCTATTTCTAATAGTGAGTAACGTTTTTAGTCATTTGAGATTCTGCTTTGCATTTTTTTCTGCAGAAGAATGAAAGTTGCTCTGCGGTGATAATTAGCACTCTAGTTTGCAGGTGCATGTTTTTGTGCTTTATGGTAACACTCCAATAATTTTGCTCATTGCGAAAGGAAAGGGGGTTAAGCTTTCCTGTCTCTGGCCAGTAGCTGCCAGTGCTTGCTCTGGTTTCAAGAACATTGTATCAAGGTTTCCGCAGTGGTATCTGCTCTGATGATTAAGTTTTATGCAGCAGCTACACATTTCAAAGACAGGTGGTAATGCCAGGGTTTGCTCTCTGTGTATTTTATCAGAAGCAACTAGAATTGCTGGCCATGGAGGCTTCTACATGCAGGCTGGGAATGCCACAAAGACTTGAAGGTAAGGCATGTGAATTAACCTCCTAGGCCTTTGCAGTGCTTATTTTCCCCTTCTTCTCTCTGATACTACGGCATATTTGTTGTCCTTTGCTTTTCTGGCATCTGATCATTGATAGCGGAAGTAGTAGAAAAAAATACTTTTGTTGTCATTGTTGAAATCCGCTGAAATACTTCTAGATATTTCAGTTAGAGATGCTTCTTTTGTGGCTCAGATCCATGTTAAACTCTGCATGACCCTACCTCACAAATGTTAAACGCTACTTCAGTGTAACTTTCTTAATATCCCAACATACCACGGGCAGCTTTTGTACAGCTGAATAAGGACTTGGTACAGCTTGGGTATGGTGTACATGTATATACTGTTTTGCCCTGATCATACCTCTTCTAATTTCCAGAGCATTCCACCCTTGGGAAGACTTCCTTTGTGGGCTATATTTTACCAACATGTTAACATCTGGCTTTGTAAATTCCTTATATTCTCCAGGTACATAAGAGCATCTGTAGTTCATCCTTTCAGGAGCAAATGTGGAAACTGTGTTGCATATGCCTTTAAAAAGAACAAAAGTGTACAATTTGCTTCCTATTTATTCATCTTGCTTGGTGATCCTGTAGAAATGCACAATAAAAGTAAAGCATTTATTGAAATTTGCAGCCCCACACACTTCCTGCTATGGGCTTTCCTATGTCACTTATCTTTTGGCTATGAGCCCACCATGTACAGCTGTGGATTTTCTATATTAAAGGTTTGGGTGTCATCTTCTCCTGACACGTGACATCCAGTGCAGGGCGGTGTGTGTGATCCCAGGCATGGGAAATGAAGATAGCTGCTAAACACCTTTCCTGTGTTGAGCTGTGTCTGTTCCTGATGAGGTCATTCATATATAAAGTAACCTTGCAGGAAATTTCTCATAGGAATGTTCCCTTCACTGATGGGAATATACATTCTTTATTGTCCTTCAGAATCATGGAGACTTTAAACAGTGTCTGTGTCATAAATACAGAAAAAAATCGAAAATGTTTCAAAATCTGAATGAAGATTTTGGTACTTGAAAATGGTTTTTGCTTAGTTTAAGTCAATTGGAATTATTTCTTTTATGAATAGATAACAGATCTTTAGTGCATGAACTTGGTTTTATCACTCTGAATTCCCTTCATTTTGGACTTCAAATCTCTTGTCTAGAAATCAGTTGCCTGCCCTGCTGCCTGGTCCATCCAGTTTGATATAGAGGATTCCACAAGTGGTGGTGGTAGGGGGAGCATTCTTGGTATTTTACTCAATATTGTGGTTTTCTGATGCTGCTCAGGGTGCTTTCCTGGCAGGTAAATATTGATGAACAGAAGGCAAATGAGGTGATTGCTGGTGTGTGAAGGAAGTCATACATGTCAGCATTGCTGTTTGGTTGTGGTCTAATTGCATTTGTAGAAAGCTTCATTTCATATTACAGTCAGGAATATTAACCAGTTATTCAAAAGAAAAAAAACTCTATTTTTTTCTTTTTGCAGCATATAGTAGATGCATGGAAGTCCTTGCCAGCAGTGATTTACAGGCAGAAGCTGACATGGATTCAGTGAAAGCTGACTTGGACAAATACTTAGAGAAGTGATCTGTTGAGGGTTACTAAGCAGATGCATCACATCCTGTTTGGAAAATCTGATTAAGTAGTTGGAGGTCTGTAGAGTACGTGGGGGAAGCATCTTACTGTGAATTCCCACTTGGGCCAGGAGGAAGTCAATGCAGGGGGCCTGTGAGTTGGTAGAGCAGGTAGGAGGCTAGGTTGAGCTAGATGGAACATTTGGCCTAAAGCAATGCCTCCTTTCTTATGATCTGTTTCTCCTCATCTCATGGCTGCTGTCTAGAAACACTACGGAAGCGCAGGTCAGGCATGCCAAACTATCCCTGCCATGCTTGCTGCTCATCTCTTCATTGTTTTTCCTTTGTACTCCTTACTATAATCTCACTGTTTCTTCTCTGTGCCTGGCCTAGAGAGAAGGCCTGTACCCCACATTTGAGTCCCCAGGTTCCATTTTTTCCCTGCCGAGTTTTCATAGCCCTTCCATGCCCCAGTTACTGTGTGCATGGAGAAATGGGGCTGCAGCAGCTGAAGAGTGATCTGCAGCTAAATCTCTCTGCAGCAGCCTTTCTGGGAAGGAAGGCAAAAGGGGTTTCCAGTGCGTTTGACACAAGTGATACTTGGTAATAGCAGTATGGGAAATGAGTGTGGGTGTGGGGCGTAATAAAGGAGGTTTGCTGAATTTTTCCTTTATTCTGACGCTGTCTACTGTGCTTCTTATCAAATACTGTTTTAATGAGAAACTTTGTCATGGGCCAAATGATTAGTATTGATGGTTGGCTAAAAGCTGCCTTAAGATACACTTTATGCTCATCATTTTACAAGTTGTGCCACTTACACAAAGTGTTCTCAATTTAATACTGGACTGGGCAGAGATAGGTGTGCTGTGCCCTCGGAAGCTGCTGGAAGGCAGGAGGGATGTGGTGAGGTGCCCAGACATTGCTGCCCCTGCTGCCCAGCCCAAAGCTGGGTCTTGGTAGCTAGTGGTTTCAGGGTTGCAGACCAGGCATTGCCTCTTGGCTCATCATCTGTGCTGGGCAGCTCAAAGTGAGAAGTAATACCAGGAGCAGCAGGAGCCAGCTCCAGCCTCTCATCCAGTTCTAGATGCGGTTTGCTCTCCTCAGCCTTAATGCCCACTGGAAAGGCTGGGATTGGGGCCTTCCCCTGGGGCGCCTTCAGAGAATCACAGAATCAATTAATTTGGAAAAGACCTCTGAGATCATCGAGTCCAACCTATAACTGAACACCACTACATAACTAGACCATGGCACTACGTGCAATGTCCAGTCTGTCCTTAAACACCTCCAGGGATGGTCACTCCACCACCTCCCTGGGCAGCCCATTGCGGTATCTAATCCTCCTTTCTGTGCAGAAACTCTTCCTGATGTCCAACCTAAACTCCCCTGGTGCAGCTTAAGATTGTGTCCTCTCGTCCTGTCACTGGCTGCCCGGGAGAAGAGACCAACCCCCACCTGGCTACAACCTCCTGTCAGGCACTTGTAGAGAGCGATAAGGTCACCCCTGAGCCTCCTCTTCTCCAGGCTAAACAATCCCAGCTCCCTCAGTCACTCCTCACAGGACTTCTCCTCCAGACCCTCCACCAGCTCCGTTGCCGTTCTTCCTTCCCCTCCGGTCTCTTCCCGCTCGCTCCACGGGCAGGGGGCGGCTCTGCCGGCGCAGCTGGCAGGAAGGCCCGGCGCGGGCAGGCAGGGAAGGGGAAGAGGCGGGGCCTGGAGCCCAGCAGTGTCAATAATACAATAGGGCTCTTGTGCTGCCGCCGCCGCCGGAGGAGGAGCGGGCCGGGCTGCGGGCGCGCCGAGCACTCGGCACGCAGGGCGGGAGGTGCCGCCGGCCACGGGCCCGGGCGG
>VXAY01007342.1:361498-435854 GCA_013399855.1 Oxyruncus cristatus
GGCGGGCAGACAGACAGACACATAGACAGACAGACAGACAGACAGCCGGGCGCTTGTCCGCCGCCGAGCACCGCTCCGCCGGTGTGTCGAGGAACTTGCTAGAACTGAGTTTGACAATGAAGCGCTAGCGCAGCCCTCCCGCCTGCCCGGCCCGGCCCGCCGCGCCGCCAAGGTAAGTTTTATCCTGGGCGGCGGGGGCGGATGGCGCCCCAGTGCTCCCTGTGCCTGGACGGAGAGGAACGGGAAGGTCCCAGCGCCAGTTCTCCAAATCGAACCTTCCTCCCTCGCATCGTATTTGCTTTAATGCCGCTCATCTTTCTGCAAAGGCATGGCTTCGTCCTACGGACGTACAGCGGCCAGGGATGTAGCATAAGTAACACTTGCAAATAATAGTGTGAATGATTAATGGAAAAATTTGGTACAGGGAACCTTAAAATACATCTTAGCAGGTAAATAAACACCGCTTTTTTCCTTTTTTTAACTACGGTTATTTTATGAAAAGCATTTGTAGTTATTTGAGGAGTTCAGCTATTGTTTGCAAATTGTTATAATGAGTGACTGTGTAGTTTAATTTAAAATATCACTAAATTAGCACTGTACTTTAAAGCCCTATGGTTTTTTCATGTTCAGAAGGAATGGGATGCTGGAGACAACATCCAGTTGTGATTAGAAAACCTGTGATTAAGATACACTAGATACTTGAAAAGCTGTTGTGCCTCTCTGTTAATGTGAAAGGACCTTTGCACTAAAATTGAAAGATTAGGAGAACTGTATTTTGTTGTGATGCTTGAAAAATGCTTGTTGTGGACTGTTCTGTAGAGCATCTCAAAGACACCTGCTCATCTCTACACAGCGAGACTGTATCTTAGTGGTGGTTGGAGGGCTAACTTGAAAGCACAAGAGCTAGATGGGCAAAGAGAGGAAAGGGTAACCTGGATGAAGGCATGTTTGCATAACTTTCAAGCTTGCCACAGAGTTCCTTAAGGAGACATCAGAAGAGCCTTCACCCGCACTTTACTGAAGGGAGAAAATGCAATTTGAAGTTGCTTTAGTTAAGAAAGTACCTTGTCAAATAAAAGTCAAGTTAGTACTTTTAGGATCCAAAGTTTGTGGTTTTTTTGTTTTTTTTTAACTGAACTTTTGACCTCTTTCCAGACCAGACGTGACATGCCCTGTTTTCATTGCAAAGAGGAGGAGAAGAAAGCTTACCTTACAAAACTTGGACTTTAGATGCAGTAAATGTAATCAAAATAATGAGAACTGTTTCTATTACCTGTCCTTCGTTTGATGTTTCCTCTTTCTAGGTTCCTGTTACAGAACAGGCCTCCCTCCCTCCGCCAGCAGGAGAAATTCCTCAGAGTTGGGTCAGACTGTGGGTCTTTTTTTTGTTTTATTTGCTTATGTACGTGTAGCAGATACCCCCAAAGGGTTGCTAGAGAGCTAATGTGGGGATGTATGCAGTGGCATTTATTGGTAAGGATGCACATTCATTTGGGATCTTGTTAAAACCATGAAAATCCACTGTGAATGTAAAAGCCTGGGACAGAGGATCTCGGTGTAGTGTTAGAATAAACCCAGCTTTTTCTTCTGTGCCATTCTGTGGACTTCCTCGGAGCAGCAGAAAATCGGGAAGTTTATGTTTGGGTTTTATTGGAATACCTGAGATTGTGGTGGGCTTTTTGTTCTGATTTTCAAAATACACATAGTTTTCATAGAACTGGGTGATTCGCTTATGGAGAAGAATTTACAGAGGCTTCTTAGCTCCAGTTGACTGTTTTTACCTGTACAGCTTTATATATGTATACGTGGGCAGACACACGTGTGTGGTCGCTGTAGTAGGTGCGGCGTGCTGAGTGCTGTAGAGCGTTTTCCCAAAGCAGCTCGCCTGGGGGGTGTCTCGACTGGTGACCTGAACTTGGCTGGTGTGACAGCGTGTGTCCAAGGCCATGGGGAAAATGACTGGATTTGTTAGACCTATTGATGAGAAGTGAAGCTGAACCCTGTACAAGCTGCCTTGAGCTTGAAATTGATACCCTGTGGTCTATCAGGTAGCTTATTTCAATCTTTGAAATTAATCTCTGACCATCATGGCCCAGTGGATGAGGAGTGCAGCATGGTGTCTGGACATCTTTGGTTAGCTTGGCAAGACATGGGATGTATCTGGAGAATATGTAACCATTTCTGTACTGCACCTTTTATGACCCGTGGATGAAAATGTCATGTAAACATCCATTTCTGTGGTTTGTCTTTCTCCTTTAGTCCTTAGAAGTCACCTTTAGAAGTTGGTATGTGATTTGGGGGGCTATTTCCCGAATAGGTTTGGTAGTGCAGTGTTATACCCACTTTTCAGAAAATACCAGGCAATTTGATAGCAAAGAATGTTTTACTCAACTGAAATTTAGAAGTTAATATTTTGTTAAGTATAGGTATCATTCTCTCAATGCATTTTATAACCAAAAATTAGCTGTTTTGTCTAGATCAGTGGTGGTGGTGTGTCTTGATTGGTGACATTATGGACAGAAATGGACTGAGCAAAGACTCACTATTTGCTTAATCTCTCCCTACTCCCACAAATTTTGTGGGAGCTACAGCTAAGTGGACATGGGGGCTTTCAAATTCTATGGAGAGGGGAGCCCTTCCTCTGAAATCCGGTGGTGTTTCTCTTTTCTGAAGACTTGAAGTGCCTATAGCACTTGAGGCTTTGTGTAATTGGAGACATAAATGCAATTTTTACATACTTTACTTAAAATGGAAACTAAGAAGTTAATAATAGCTCTTATCGGGGATATTTATGTAATGGGAGCCAGCAGATGCTATTTGCATCTTGAAGAGCTGATGTACAAAATGTTATGTCAGGGCCCTGGCAGGTTTTGTGCTGGCAGAGGCTGGATCAGTGGGAGTGGGAGATGCCAGAGATCCGTAAGGTTTGATGGCACCTCTGGAAAGTGAGATAATTATATGAAATTTTGCATTTTAGCACACAGCTGATTTTAATTAGTCACTGCTATTAAAATGTGTGATAATTGATTTCTTTTATATTTATTCATGTTAAATGATCAATTACACCTGTCACTTTAAAATTACTTTTCTTAATAGTATCTTCTAGCTACAACTGCACATCTGATGTTCAGAACCCCTAAAAAGTGTGTCTATAGATAGTACTTTTCATTGATACTTTGACTTATTTTGGCTACGAGAAGGTATCTGTCAAAGAAGTTTGAGAAGTGTGGTGTGACAGTCTGGGTGTTGCCTTCTGTGTAAAGATGCTGATGTAATTACCAAGCACCTCCCTGTTTCCTTGGGCTGTTCACACTTTCATATTTATTTGCTTCCAAGTTGCTCTTTTTTAGATGGCATCTGAACTTTTTCAGCATTTAATATTTTATTTTAGTGTGTGGGAGACCAAGAATTTGGGGATTAGAGCAGTTTGGGGTGTTTGATCTTGGACCTAACAAAAGCCCCTGCATTTGTAGAGCTATAATGTGAGTTTTACTCGGATTTAAAAAAGTGGAAGAGACCCTAAGCTGTGAGCATGACTTCAGAGGCTCCACTGGCACTTGCTAAGTTGCCCTCTTCAGAGGAGCAGGAGAAGGTGGGAGGAAAAGCTTGTGACTGCTGATGCTATTTGTTATAACTTTCTGTGGGATTAAATGCTGGGATACTTGCCTTAGCTTGTAAAACTTTGTTTGAAAACTTTGGACTGGTTTCTTTCCTTAAAGTACACCTGTTACAGCATTAGATTATGGAGCTGTGTTTCTTACTTATTGAATTGAATGCTGAACATAACATATCATGTTGTTAATGCCTCCTTGTGTTTTAATTAGAGCTGTAGGGAGATGTTAAAGAACAGGTTTATACACATGCCTGACTGGTTGCTAAACTGAATATGCTTGTCACACAATCTTGAGAGAATTGTGTAGTATTTTGCTAATCTACTAGGGCTAATCTAGGGCTTCCCCAAGCCCACCTTCTTCTCAACCTCGCTCTAAACCTTCTTCCCACCTAGCTCTAAAAAATTCTTGCTTGAGTGTTTCCTGAGGGTCTGTCTTATCTGCTGAAAGCTCCAGACTGTGTGGTAGCCTTTGCTGGTGAAAGGCTCAGGCTCTTGCTCATGTCCTAGAGAGCAGTTCCACGCCTGCACAAGTGGTTTGATGCACAGCAAGTCCAACAGCTTCTGAGGGTTAGCGGTGTGCCGTGGGTGAGTAGAGGGTGGGAACGTTTGGGATCCTCCGAAGAGAAGGGTGGTACCCCACATAGCAAGCTCTGCAAAGTGAAACAACTAACCAGGAACATTTATGGGAAATAGTTCTGTGCGACTGTGTTAGGAAGTGTTTTCCAAGCTGTGTTTTAAATTTTCAGGCAGTTCTTGATCTGGATTATGCTGTTGCGTTTATGACAGAAAGGTGAGAGGAAAACTTCTGCAGAGAAGAAGTTCTGCCTGTGTGCTAACTAGCTTTTAATTGTGCTGTATAGTTTATCACGCAATACTGGATGACTGAAATTCTTTAAATATGCAAATAAATTTTGTATTTGCTACAAATGTTAGACAAAAGTGTTTTTTGCTGGTGATATTTTGGTTGTTAGATTGCTGCAGTTTGGTTGGTAGGCTGATACAGTAATGTGAGTGTTTACAAGTGCTTGAAAACTATTAACTAAGATATGAGCTTTCATTCATTCTTCTTAAAAAAATATAGGTATTGGCTTAACAGACCAGACAATTTTTATGTAATGCTTTCTCTAAAGACCTTGGTGGTATCGAGAAAATTATTACTTTTAGTGTGCAAATATTTAAATCTTCCCCTATGTATGAAGTATAGCAGTATAAAATGGCAGTATTTTCTGTCTGCTGACATGTAGAAAATCTGACATCTTGAACTGCAGGGTATGAAAATGTATAGGAGAAATCTGTATCCTTTCAAGGGAGGAAAAAAATGGCCCTATTGGGATTACTTGTGTTAATTCTCTTTATTGTTCTGCTTTTAACTGCTTGTATTTATTTAGTATTCTTTCAGTGTCAGTTTGTAGGCTTTGATATCAGTGTGGCTGTAGAGGATTCATCATTGGAAACAGTACTGTGTCCCACTCAGGTTTTGGCTTTAATGAAAAAAAAAAAAACAAACCCAAACCAAACCAAAGACCTTGTGTAGCTAAAGTCCTTGGTATGTGAGCGAGTTAGAGATACACAGGAAAATGGTAGGCTCAGCAATTATCTGCTGAGGAGGAGCCTAAGCAGAAGGAGAGGTAGCAGTAATACCTATCTCACTTTTACTGGTACTTGCATGGGAAGAGGAGTAATAAACTGGTACTCCTCTTCCTGCTTTCATACAAAGAGACTTTTTCCCAGCAGGAAAATAGTGACTGATATGGTGATTACTCAGCAGTACCATGTAAATCTTGTTAGATGTTATTTGACATGAGGGAGAAGAAATGCTCATTTCAAGCACAGGAATAGCTTTTTTTTTTTTTTTTTGTAGGAATCACTGACCATTTCTCTGAAAAGGAGAAGGTTACTGGTTGTCAGTGTTGCTGCTACACATTGATAGTGTTAACCTTATTTGGGGGGTTCTAGCAACTCTCCAGCTTTGGCCTAATTAGAGAGCAGTTGTGTTCCTTTACAAAAATCAAATTGCCTGTCCTTTAGGCAACTAAAAGGCAAATACTTAAACCTGATAATGAAGTTGCAGTCTTCCTTATGTTAACAACATAATCATTTCCAGCGTAGCATGAAATGAGCAATCTTAAGAAGTAAGTGAAGCATTTTGTCTGACAAATTTGAACTTGCAACTTTGCAACAGAATGTGCTAAGAGTGAGGGAGGAACCAAAAAGTTGATCTTAACACAAGGTGCATGTTTATGGAAAAACAATATTGGAGTGACTGTTGGCATATATAGGAAGTAAAATTCACTCCTGCTTAATGGTATTGATTCTTTTATGGAAATTATTTTTTCAAAATATTCTGCCCGAGTTACAGATACTAATTTTCTTCACTCTCTTTGGTTATTGCTTTTTCACCTTTCTGGGCCAAAAAAAGAAAGGAAAAAAGATGAAAAAACCTGTAGGATGAAATAATTCCATATTTTTATATAAATAGAAATGATGCAAGATGATTTTGTGTATTCTTTGCAACTGGTATCCATCAATTTAGGTTGTTTCATTTTGGTTTTTGTTGTTTTTGTACTTTTTACAATATCGTACTGTAATTTCCAGTGACATTTTATGACAGTTGTGGAAATTGTAGAAGCTTTTCTTTATTTGGGTATTTTTCAGATGCCAAAGTTTGTTGAAGTTAGTAGTAAGCATATTTTTGATACAGATACTTATTCCTATGCCTTGGGTATAAAGAGTTTATTTACAGTGGCAATTGAATGAGATTTTGCCAGTGACTGGTGGGTTAGATCCATGTATGTTTCTGCAGTTTTGATGGAGATCTGACTTGCTTTATTTGGTTGTATACACCTATACAGAGACAGAATAGCTGTGGTACAACTATTGTAGAATATGAAGACTCTGCCCTGAGCTGGAGGAGAAAGAGGTTAAAAATTACTTTCTTTCAGTACTCAGTGTTGTGTCTTTCCTCTGTTGCTTAAAACTGAATACATATGGTTCTTTACTAGATCTGATGTGTGATGTTTTTTCATTCTTCTTCCTTTATAAAAGCCATAAAACTTCAAGAGGTGGACACATTATTAGAAAGCTTACACTCCTGCCAATCAGCTCAGTATCAGTCAGAGCCCCGTGACTCCAATTACGTGGATTAATCTGGCTTAAGTGCTGTCTTAGTTGCTTTGTTTGGCATCTTCTGTGTACTTGTTTTAGAATTTCAGAAGCTTCTATATGTAACAGGAAACAGGGATGTTCATTAATTTAGGTTACTGAAGTCTAATAACTTTTGAAGATGCCATTTTATTTTCTTTTTAAGATTATTGAAACAATTTTTTTTCTGTGTGTGCTTGACTTCCACATTGCAAACAGTCCATTTTTGAGGTATGAATGGGCTGAGTTGGAAAACACCTCTGAAGTAAATTAATAAAGGAAAAAAAACCCCTAAATTGCAGATGATAACTTGAATGTGATTTTTAGTTCCTACTTATCTCTCCCAGCCATGTCTTTCATGCCTTTGTAGTCTCCCATCAGCTGTCCCCTCTTCTTTTTGCCTTAACTTTTCAATTTTTTCCTTGTTGTTGGAGAAAACAGTGTATCTAGTGAGTTCCTTGCAGTCTTCTTGGGACCTTATAAATCAGCTAGGTCAAATTAAATTTGTCTCTTATACCAGACTACAGACAGTATGGACTTCTACATCATTTGCAGTTGGCCTGAACGTATTTTGGCAGACTTTTTGGGTTGCTTTTGTTCTTTAATAAGATTTGTGTAGGGTTGCTCAGTCTGATGAAGGGAGCCTTTTCCTTCATCAGTGTTTTTATGTGAGGTTTTATTTTCTTCTGGCTGGTACATTTGTGGAGGTTTACATATGTGTAAATATAAAAGCATCATCCACTGAAAGATCAAATTGTATTTTTTAATATTCATAGAAATAAAGTATTGCTGATATAACATGTATTTTCCTGGTGAATGCTGATACTGGTGTGATGACTATTTAGCTTGTTTAACAAAAGAACTTCTGTGTTGTTTTGCCTGTACATATGTAAGTTGTGCTTGGTTAAGTAAGTTGAATCTGTGTCTTTGACTTAAACACACATCATCAATTGTATTTACTTTTGTACAAATAATAAGTATGTTTCAAAAGCAGACTTGCTTTTATGTATCGAGGAACTGCTGGAAAAAGCAAGACAGTGGCAAAGCATTAGTTTAGTGGATTTTGAAACATTTGAGTGCATTCTGGTTACTTTATAGCCATCTGATACCCTATGATAATTTTTTTTGACAAAATGCTTTTGTTTCTTTTCTCCTTGAAATAATTTTAGGGAGTACATATTAAGCTCCTTCTATCAAAGAAGCCATCTTTTATGACAATTTGAAGGTGTTGCACTGGTGTAACTGTTATAATGGTCTGAGTGGTCATATATGTTTAATTCTGAAGAAATGGTGTTAGTGCCAGCTGTTTGCACAAGGACTGTAGAAGTTGAGCCTGCTTCACTCCTGTTCAAGACTCCTTTGGCCATAATAAAGCATCTTTAGATCTATCTTTTAGAGATTTTAATGCCACGTTAGGGTACTCTATGGCACCTCTGCACCTCTGCCTGTTCGAGGTCTCTAATAGACTTGTAAAAATCTAATCAGTCAGAATTGTGGGTGTAACTGCATGATGGCAAATCTCAAAGGAGAAAAAGCTCAGATCCTTTGTTTACTTTTGCTTTTAAGCTTTCCAGGTCTGAGAGGATTATAGAGGTTTTGTGCTTCAGGTAAGCAGAAGTAATGTAAAACTCTCAGGGTGCAAACCTATTAAAGTAAGTTTTCTCTTCTATTTTTTTTTATTAAATACCAGTGTGTTGTGAGAGGCAATGTTACCTGCTGTCCTCCTTGGAACTGGTGGAAACCCATCCATATTGATGTGAGTGGCAGACTGTTATTTTTATCCCTTGCTAAACAATGTCAAAAGCTTTGCCTCCATAAAGGCATCAGCTTTATGTAGTAGAAGTCTTAATTTAATAAACTACAAGAAATCATAAAGGTCTGAGTATTTTAGACTATTCTATTAAAGGTCATGTTTTTTTCTTTTGACACTAAGTTTTCCTGGCAACGGGTGCTTTAAAAAGGAATAGTTCTCTTACAATACATCTTAATCTTGCAATCTCCCACCCTTCCCCAGTATATTTGCATCAGGAAGTTTTGAGAAGAAATAAACTCAGTTTTGTCATTTACAAGTTCTGCTCACAAATTCATCAGATAAATGCTTTACTAATTTCTGGCCTTGTTTTGGCACTGACTTTAATTCCTTTTGACTCAACCAAGACCAAAGTTTCCCTGCTTGTTTCTCAGAGCTTGTCATGTGTTTTGTCTGACTGACTGGGAGTGGCTTTGGAAAAAGATTAGTTAGTTGACACAGGTTTTTCTTTCATAGCAGTAAAAAAACCTGCAATCCTTTCCAACCACTTATGATCATCTTCAAGGAAGAAGTCATTTTTGGTTGCTGCTATGGAGTTTGCAGCCACAAAGGATGAAATTGATGAAATCTTGTTTACTGCATTTTCGTGTCTGCTGCTTCATTAATTGTCATTTAATTGTTCTCTGAGCCTGGTGTTTTGTGGTCTAAGTGCAAAGCTTGGATGCTTTGTTTATTTATAGAGTTTCTTTGCAGGGGAAGGTGACAGTTTGAGTCCTGGTGTGATGTCTGACCAAGAAAGAACAGAGGAACTTTCCTTATGAAATCTCACAAACTCCAATGTCCCAAGTTTCATAAAGGATGTCAAAAGTAGTTTAAATCACTGCAATGAGCAAGTAAAGTTAACATTGTTACTTTTTTCTTGCTCTTTTGCTTTTTTTCTCTGGGAACTGTTTTGATGTGAGGTGAGTTGTTAATTCGGGTTATTTTTCTGTGGCCACTGAGACTCCTTTCAGGGCCAGGAATATTCAGTATATCCACACAGGTTTACTCAAATTCTGCATAGCCAAAGCAGTTGAAGAGACTTGAAATTGCATGCTCTGTGGACTGTGTGAATCCCTGTATTGTACATTGGTGAGTGTCACAACTTAATATAGCCAGAAAAGTTCTTGACTACTGTCATCCAACTGTGAGATAAAACTGAGATAACCTTCCTTCTGTAATCCAGACATATATTATTCTTTTTTTTTTTAAGGTAACAGATATCAATCAATTATAGGTGGCATTTTTGGTTTTTTGGGTTTTTGTTTTGGTTTTGTGTGTGTGTGTGTGGTGTTTGGTTTTGTTTGTTTGTTTGTTTTCTGAGGGTTTATTTGTAGTTTTCTCTTTTTCCTAGTTGCATTGACCGTGATGGGAACAGCAGCTCAGAAGGCTCATTTGTTTTGTAAAAGCTGGTGGTGGTTTGAGGCATGAGCTCCTCCTGACACTACCCAGCAACTGGTGGTCATCCTGCAAGTAACTGATTGAAGCAAAATAGCACAACATAGATAGGAAAAGCTTGCGCAGGCTGGTCTTCTGGCGGAAGTGATGGGAACAACATAGGTACTTATTTGCTCTAAGTAGGCAGCAGCAGAGTCCTGTGATAAAAAGGGGTTGAGGGGAAGGGAAAAAGCATTGGGGCTGAATCTCTGTGGATGGGAGAGGGCTGGGAAGATGAGGTGGAAAAAGGACAACCTTTGCAGGTGTGGCAACCACTGACACATTACACGGTGCTGAATTTGATGCCTGAAGAGTGCATGTGAGGAGAAGAGGAAGAAAGGTCCAAGCACGTATCTGATTCCTGACGGTATCTGTTTACAGGGCTACAAATCAGCAGTTGAATCTGTGAGAGGAGAGATTTCTGGCATCATTCTGTCTTTGGTGTATGTGCTGCCTGTCCTGAATGTGCTGGGCACTTGGAATCTCACTGTAAAGACCTTTCCATTTGATGCATGGAGAGTTAAAGCCTTATGGGGTTTGCTCTTTCTTGTTCCTGAGCCAGAGATGCAACTTGAAGGCATTGAAGTGCACAGTTTGGTATTATTTCAGTCTGAAGTTTAAATCTCTCCCTTCATATTTTATGTTGTCAGTGTGTGGAGGATCCACACACTGCTTTTAGCATTTTTGACTGTCTTGTGTTTATGGTGGGATCATGGGACTTTCTGTGGAGAGTATGAGAATGGCATGGCTGCGCCATCAGAAACATAACATTTGTTACCATTCGGTACTTTAGAAGTTCTCACACTTGGTGAATAGTTTTGTTTTCTATTTTAAGATCTCTACTAAAGGTCTGTAGCTGCACAAATGTCGTTGCATTAAATAATGGAATTCAGCTGTGGAAAAAGATACTTCTAGGTCATCTAGATTATGCCTTCTGAAATGTTCACTTGAACATCCTTTCAGAAAATAGCATGAAATAGTACTGCCATCACTCAGCTGTAGGAAATGCACACAAGCACATCTATTTAGTACAAGGCGGTACAATTGGAATGAGGTGGGTTGATAGTTAAAATCCAACTGGCCAACATGTGGCTGTGGCTAACAGCAAGACACATAATGTTCCCCTTCCTCAAGAACTGTAACTATTTTTTTTTTTCTCCAGTTCCCCATAAATAGCTTGGTTTTGCTGCTCTGTGGCTCACAGACCTGTTTTCAAGCTCCTGGTAGTAGGTATCACCAAAATACTTCCGTTGTTTCTGCCTGTACCTCATTCTAGCTTTGTGGATGAGGAAGCATCTTACCAGTTCCTGATATTTTTATGTCAATTTAGGCCTTCTGCAGCCTTCTGTCACATGCATTCATGGTCTCTTTCTGTTATGTTAGTCTGCACTGAAATGCGACCTGCTGCAGGGAATACCCCCTCTTCAGGGAGAGATGCACCCTGCACCAGTTTGAAGTAACACATCCACTTAACATTTTGTCCTTAAAAAGAGGAGCAGGTGCCTGATCTGGTGTGCGCTAGCTGTCCTTGCATGCAGCTGTACATCGTAGCATCCATCAGGATATAAATCCCTCAGTTTCTGATGCAGAAAAGAGAGACATAGCGGTGGAATAGCTACTTGGGTTTGCTTTGCTCTCACCAGCACACAGCAGTATGTGTGTGTGCTGTGGAGTAGCTGAGGCACAGTACTCACTGCTCCACAGCAACATGTCTGCATAGTGAGGTGCAGTCCTCAGTGCAGACAGGCTGAACAAACCACTTTGTGCAGTCCTCTTTATACTCAAGTCCCATTTATTGTTGCCTTGCCCTCCGGCTCGTTTGAGAAAAGCTGAACTCCGTGGAGCATGTTGTCTTGGCAGTGCAGCAATCAGGACTCTTGTCCAATCTTTGTTTAAACGTCAAGAGCTGCAGCCTCCAATCCGTCCCCTGGGGACGTGGGTCAGCAGTTCTGACTCTCAGGACATTTCCTTAATGCTAAGCTTAAACTTTTTGTTTTTTCTCAAATTTATCCCATTACATCTCATCTCTTACAGACCGATGCTTTTGTTTGACTAATGCTAATATCGTATTGGTATATGAAGAATGTTAACAACTTTGCACCTTAGGTTAGGTGTTTAAATTAAATCTTGCGTGTATGCTGGTATTGGTAGCCTTTCCATGTAAGGGTAGTTGTTTCAGACCCTGACTCACGTTTTTGCATGTATATGTTAATTATGTTGTGTAACAAGCAATTTCAGGCAATGAATAAGAAGTTTTGAGTATTTTGCAGGATGGCTGGCACTACACACGCGCTAAATAACTACTGCTGTGTTGGGTCACCATCTGAGTGCCTGGGGCCCGGGACTTCAGAGTGTTTCATAAAACATCTTGATGTCAGTTGCTAGTTGTCTTATGAAACCTATCCTTCTAGACATCCTGCTGCATTGTTTGTCTGAAAGTGGGGTAAGCTGCTGTGGGAAATTGTTTTCCCAGCAAGTTCTAATTGATTGCTGGGAATTACTAAATCACTGGATATTATTAAGAATAGGCTTGTTGCTGTGTAAAGGTATAGTGAAATATTTTTGTGATGGTGGGAAGAAGTGAAGGTGCTAGAGAGTTGCAGGCTTTACTAGGTGCTTTCCATGACTCTGACTTACCTGAAGATGAGATGGACTGTCTTTAGATTTTTTACAATGGAATTGTGAATTTATACTGAATAACTTTGTTGGCTAAGCCAGTGTGGAAGAGAGGTAAAAATCAGGAAGCTGCAGAGTACTCACTGTAGTTAGACCTGTTAAAAGCTGGTGAAGAAGCAACCAATCCTGGTTTTATTACAAGGAAGAATCCAACACTGCTTGCTTTGAAGACTTAAAAGATTTTAGAAGACTTTTCTTAAAGCATAATGACTTTCTCTTTTCTACTTCTGGTCCCTGTAGGATAAGTATTACCTGGAAATAGCTCTTCAGTTAAATATGATGGACACTATTTTAGTATTTGGGTACTTGTTCCTATTATGATTTTTCCCAGAACTGTAAGGGGAAGAGTACCATTACCTCCCTGCTTCATACTGTATTTGTAATCTCAAAACCTACTGGTTTTATTTCCTATGCTGTCTTGGTGGTATTAACATTTTGATCTGCCTTTTGTAAGAGGTCTGTCTAGTGTTACTGATAGTCGACAGGGAGCTGTCTGTATGTGTTAGATATCTGAAACAGTCTGTAAAAAAAAAAAAAAAAAGGAAATAATAAAATTTTCTAATACCTTTCCCACATAAGCAGTGTTATATCCATGGGATTATTTATGGGGAAGGAGATGTGAAGTATCACAAGACCAGCTTTCTAATTCAGTTTTCAAAGTCATTTGTGAAGTAGGAATTGCTCAGTAGATGACGTGAGTTACCAGACAATGCATGTTATCAGAATCAAGCTAAGAATATATGGATTATGTGAAATGCTCTCTGGAATGTTTGCAGCTGCCGAGAAAACTGAGAGGATAGTTGCTAATGAGTTTGAAACGAGACAGGTGAATTAATACTTGCTACTAATTGATGTAGGTGAAGGAATGAGGGTTCTGTTCTTTCAATACCCGGATGAAGCTGGGTGGAGCTGCATGTCTATTTGAAAAGATGCTTTGAACTTAGTTACTTTGACAGATTGGAGAAGGATTCTGGAAGGAGGGGTTGGATAGGGTGGAGGGGCAGCTCTGTGGCAGGAAGTTTTGGCTGTAAGCCTGCAGACTGCACGGAGTGGGCCCAGCAGCAACCACTGCTCACAAGCCAGGACGTGAAGCAAGAGAGTCGCCCTGTTGCAAAAGCAAATACACTGGAGTTTGTATGTAGGATTATTATCTCATGTAAGAGTAAAGGATGTTTTTCTGCAAAAATGAAAACAGTCTTTTCCGTGTAGGGAAGGATTCAGCTGGGAGACTTTGTCCAGATTTGGGCATCACCTCATACTGTTTTTGTGTGGCGAGTAGCAACTAGAAGAATCAGAAATGTAGAAAATGTCATCTAAGCACAGGGTGATAGAACTGGGTTTTATTTAGTCTGGAGAAAAGACAAGGATGTACTGACGAGAGTTAAGCTTAGTGTTCAAACATGAGGTTATAACTGTGGAAAGAAGAAAAGGATGAGTTCTTCAGAGTCCAGTGCAGAGAGAGACTTGGTAAAGGGCTTGAGCTGCACTGAGGGAGGTGTGTACTTTAAGTGCCAGGACAAGCTTTCTGGCTGTAAGGGCTGCACACAGTGGAAGGGGCTGCCATAGAGAGTCTGTGGAGCCTCTGTTATGCACAGTCTGAGCTCTTGGTCCTATCTAGCTGCCCTTTTCCAGGACCCTGGCAGATCTTTTTTCTGTGACCATCTCTGTTTTTTGAAAATCGCAGTGTAGTGTGTGGGATGGTTGAAGAGAAAAACATGAAGTGCTGTTTTCAACCAGCACTTGGTTTTTGTTTTGGTGGCTTGGCTGTTGGTAAGTACTATGGTAAATTACAGAGAGAGTGATAGTATAACAGTAGTGATAACTGCAAAAATAGATCTATGTTCCAAATGGCCTTCTGTTGTTAAAAGTTGTATTTTAAGAAATAAGTCTTGCTGATGCTTTTTTCCCTGGTGACGCTTAGTTTCCAGGCAGTATTTATGAAAAGCTACTGTGCATTTCTACTCTTTATTTTCTGTGTCTACACTGTTCATTAGTTCCTATAATTTTTTGTTTGTTTTTCTCTTTCTTCATGCCTCAGTTTCTGTTGCTGACCCCTCACTTTTTCAAATGCACCTAGAGAGTACAAGTGTGGTGTCTCTTGGCACAGTGTATGTGGAGGGGAGGGTGAGCATCTCCTGTGCGTTCTTTACCCTGCTTCTCAACTTGCTTTCATGGGGAGGTTGACACCATTCCAGGGTGGGGGGCACTCTTCCTTTCTTTTAATCTACTGGGGAAGAGCCCCCTGATCATTAATTTGAGATGAGTTAGTTTAATGTTTCTCAATTGATATGTTAAGACTAGTTTTCAGAAAAGGAGGGGGGCGATAGTGTTTTGTGGGGGAAACTATGCTTTTCATCCTATTTTGTATATTTTTTCATGCTTGTGAAATAAGTGAAGTTGGGACTGAAGATTATGGCTGTATACTGTAAGGATTAGAAAAGGGAAAAATTTTTAGCTCAACCTTTCAGTATTTCAGAGCTCATCTTGGCATTTAACTGAGCAAATAAATGTGTTTTTAATGAAGAGTTCAAAAATATATTAGTTTTGTGGTTCAGCTGGGAGGCAAAAGCTGTGGTTTTGTTCACACTTGAAAGTTGTAGGCTGTGTTGCATTTTAATGATGCCATTTGAGCTGCCACAACCAGGGCTTTGCCTGTGTTTCTATGGAAAATGTACATTAAACGGGTTCAATTGGAACACTAAAAAATTATCCCATAATGAAACATCTCATAAGAAAAATTTGTTCAAAGTCATGTTTGGAAAACTTAGCCAGCCATTTATTAATTATCTACTACTTTTCTTCGCTTGCCCTCCCTCCCCCCAGTGCATTTTGTGGGTGAGGCTCTTGGCATTTCTTAGGTGGAGGGTAGAGGCAGAGTAGCAGGCAGAGTAATACCAGGCAGAGCAGCAGTTTGGCCATTAAAGCCAGTCCCTCTAGTCGCCCCCACTCCCTGTGTGTCTGTTGGGCACACCATCTTTCTGCTGCTCATGAGCTGGGTCCTTCTGGATGGAGCCTGGAGGCTCCCGTCGATGCTCGTGCCGAGTGCGCTGCCTTTCCTGCTTGTGGGCCCTGTGGATTGCTTGAGGCTGTGTGTGTGGTGGTGGTGGTGGTGGTGGCGGCAGAGCGTGATTCATGTTTCAGCAGCCTTGGCTCTGGTACTGCTTTGATCTACAGATCTTCTTGCATTGCTCAGAGTTAATTGCTTAATGTGGGGTATAGCCAGAAAGTGTCAAGGAGATGGGAAGAGGAACCTAGAATGATTTAAAAAAAAAACAAAACCAAAATGAACAACCCCAAACCAACCAAACACCTCCTGCCTCCCCCAAAAAAACCCCAACCAAACACACAAACACAAAAACCCCAAAGACAAAACTAAATCAAAGAAAATTAATATAGCCAAAACTTTAAAATTTTGTACAGTCAACATACAGGAGATGTATTATATTGTGTGTTGCCCTTCTCCCCCTGCACCCCCCCTCCCTCAGATTGTAAGGAAATGTTTTCCTTTGATGCCACAGCTTAAGTTGAGCAACAATAGTTGTAATAAGTAATGGGATCTGTGCCACTCCTCAGTGGATGGGTGGTTGTATCCTTTTCTTGTACTGCAGATGGGTGGAGAAGCCCAAATGTTAGAGCATGGTGCTGACACTCTGGCCAGAAACTGCCTGATTTTGGTTAGAAAAAAGTTGTCATCTCCCCCCTTTTTTATTCTTTTTCTTCTGGCAGGGTATGCAGTTATCAATTCCTTGGTTTTTACTTGAATTTTTGCTCTCTAATACTTTCTTCCCCAGCTCATAGCTGTCCTGGTTTTTTAACTTTTTACTCCAAGGCATGCCTGCTAGGACAGACCCTCGTGGAGCTGCTGACATTTCTGAGGAGCTGCAACTAATCTGTTGGGTGTAATGACTTTAATGCTTTTGGCATGTACATTACAATAGGGCACAAAACACACATGTGCTGGATCATGCAGGAAGGGAATGGGGCAGTTGGTGGAGGCAAAAATTCCTTCTATTCCCATACTTAATACTGCTCAAGGCTTGGGACTAGATTAAAAAGGGTGAGTAAGCAGAATCCCTGCCAGGGAAGCTGAGCTATCTGGGATTGTCAAGGGGAGGTCTGAAGGAATGTTGTGAGGAATTAAACCAGGAGCCACATGGAGCTTTCCCTCTATACTTACTTTGTCCTCCTATGCATTTATAAGCACTCTTGGTTCATAGAAGACCCTCTTGAATGATGAAAGCATCAATGTATTTGGAGAAATCAACCCCTTAAGCCAGCTGAATAAGTGTGCAGCTATCTCAGCTATCTGAACGTGCTTGGTGTTTTTGGTTATGGTGTTTTTTTTCTTTTTGTTTTCTCAAAACAGGATAGAGAAAATACTAATGAAAATTTCATTATGCTGGTATTGGTAAAGTTGGTTCCCATTCAGGTTAGGAGGGTGGCAAAATCAACTTTGAGGTTATTCCTACAAATTTATTTTTAATTGTAGTACTTACTGCATTTAGTTTGTAGTATGTGCATGTACAACTGATACATTTTGTTTTTCCACATATTAAAGTGAGAATTATGGAATTTAAGGCTTTATGTTACAGATGTGTCATTTACTTGTGAAAGTTGCAATAAAAAGATAATACACCCTTCACTTACTTGCCAAAAATTAAATTGTAGCTCAAACTTGAAATGCCTGGTGTCACTCCTACTACCTAAATAGCACTCCTTTCATTTTTTTAGGAGCTTGTGATGTCATCAGCTGAAGCGAAAACATCTACCTCATGACCTGGCATGTAAGTGAAGGAGGAACTGATACCTAAACATAAATAAATGTGTGTGTTGGTGTTTACAATGTGTAAATTGAACCTATGTACCTACAACTTTCAGATATCACATTTTAAATGAAAGCTTTTTGACTTTTAAAGAAATAAAGAGTCTTTTAAAGGAGAGAAAGTCATAAAAGAAGCTGTTAACAGTAAGATTTCAGCCTGCTGAACTCTGTGTAATAATCTCAGTTAAAATCTACCTTGATGTATCCCATAATATTTGGAAGGCTGGTAGGCGTAGATAGAATAATTTTATCTTACCACAATATTTACATGTGCTGCTTCTACTCCTTTTTATTCTGTGCTTCTTTTCTGGATTTAAATTCTGATAGTTGTGATGAATGCGTAATATACACAGTGATACCCTTCCTAAAATTAAAAAGTCTAGTTGTGCAGAAGGTTTAGATTCTTTTACGTACTCAAGACACTTCATAGTGAACTTTCTGCAGCTTTGTGACACTTCTATTTTTTTTTTTCCCTTAAGTAAGCAAAAATATTTCAGTCCTCTGCAGAGGCGTTTTCAGAGATTCTTTTTTTTTTCTTTTTTGTCTGCCCACTCTCTGCTTTTCTTTTATGTGGCTTAGAGGATTAAAGTGCAGTCAGTGCTTTGAGGGGCCGATGTCAGCGGTGAGCTGGGTTTTTCTAATTGGTGCCAACACCTGTCCCTCATTATGAAACCTCGTTCAGGCTGTCCGGTGAACCGAGGTAACCAGTCTCCCCTAAATGTCTCTAATGTGATTATAAAGCCCTCTCCTGATACAAGTTTTATTACTTATTCAACTTTTGGAGTGGTGTAAAAAGTGAAGCTAAGCTGAGCCATTTGGCTGGCTAACAAAGATCATAAGGAGTGGCAAAGAGAAGGATGCAGTCATCTCAATTTCAAGACTTTTTGTTCAAAGCTTGCTTCTGCTTTGACTGTTCAAACTAAAACAAAACAATAAAAAAAGAAGGGGGGAGTGTTTTTTTGTTGTTGTTGTTTTGTAGGTTTTTTTCCCTAGTTTTCAGTGTCAGATACTCTGAATTTAGAGACCAGATCTACAGATTCCAGCTGAGCTGTGAACATCTGAGTGCAGCTGCTATTGTGCATAACCCATTGATTTTCTGCAAATAGAGCTTTGGCCTTGACTACTCTTGCACCATCTCTTTGTATTCGAGGGGTCAGGGCTTAGCAATTCTTTTCTACACAAAACCAGCATCAGCCTCTCCTCCCACCTGATTCTGCGATGCATTGTGCGTTGCCATTGCAGTTGGAAAGTATGACCTCAGAGAGAGGAAATAAATGGCTCAAATGAGATGGATCACTATCATGTTTGGGCTTTACAGGCAAAAGTTTAAGCATGGTTACGTTTTTCTGAGTAGTTTAAGTATGTTTTTAAGAGTTTAGCTTGCAGGATTCAAGCATGTGGTAGTACAATGCTGGCTGGAGGTTTTGGGTTATTTCCCTATGAGGGAGGAGAGAGACAGAATAACTTCAGATGTGTATCTTGGAAAGGTTTGAGATAATAAACCTGTAAGAATCACATGAGAACACTGTGCTAGTTATCCAGATTTGGTAAAATGGAAGAAAATTAAAGTAGTTGATTCTTAAACTTAAGACATGGGATTGGAAGCCTAGTTATAAAAGAGATTGAACCTCTGCAGATTCAAAAAGAACCCAAAAGAAAATCCTGAATGGATAGTGCCCAAAATTGCATGTAGAATATATTTTTATAACATGTTTATTTGATTTCTCTTTAAAAAAATTTAAAAATCAACAATTTGAGCACACTGGGAATGATCTCATCTTTTACTTATTAGTTTTTACCAAAATAGCTCTTTACAGTGAAGAGCAATTAACAAACTCTTCAGGGCAACAGTGTGTCAACTGTCAAAATCTCTGCTAGTTGTGCTCATCATAATCAAAATCTTGTCTGATGAATATACTCATTTCAGTATTTATCATGGCCCTATAGACCACCTATCTGATCTGTAGTCCACAGAGGTCACGTTAGGAAGTGATATATTAAAGAAAAATAAAATCCATCCCACAGGGATGAATTAGGAGTTATGAGTATGTCTGGTTTCAGATGAACTCCCTTATTGCACTAGGTCAGTCGCTGTCTCTGGTAATGGTCAACAGTGGACACCTAGGGAAAGAAAGCATTATAAAGCTCTTACAGACTCTGTGTTTTAAAATTTTGACTTGGGGGTTTCCAGCAGATTGGCATGACATGTTGTGTTTACTAGCCCTTGTTCTCCAGTTGCCTAATTTTCTTCAATCTGTTTGCTTTTCAACCTCTGCAATACCCTGTAGCCTGGAGTTTCTCTAAGTAATTTTGTACAAAATGGCTTTTTTTTCTTCACTTAATTACTTTCCTTTGAAGTTTGTTCTGTAACTTCTTGTGTTCCTTGTCTTCTGGGCCATGACAAGCAGGGAGCAGTCTCTTAATCCTGTTTGCTTCTCTTTGCAACTTATGACAGATCTCTCCTATTCTGCATCCTCCCTTTTCAGCTAGTCTCAGTCTGTTTAATCTCTTACCTTAAGGCCATGGCATGCTTTCCTTACAGCTGTAGTTGAAAGTTCACATTCTGCAAATACTTCTCTAGTGCTTTGAAGGGGAGCTACAAGATGCTCCCTTGCTCTTAGCCCGAATGAGTGATCTACAAGTGTTGCTCATCCACAAAGCTTTCTCGGTGTAGCCAAGTGGGTGTAGCAAATGAAACCAGACAGGCTTGTATTGGTGCTTGTCACCTTTCCTTTTGGGCCTTGCCAGAAGGATGCCTCTCTTGCATCAATGTACAGTTCTCTGTGCTGTCCTCTTCCTACAACAGTTTTTGCTGCAGGTGATTTTGGCAATGCCCAAGTATTTTTAAAGGTGTTCAGTTGATGTGTGCGTTTTCATCTTCTTCATGCCTTTTAAAAGTGACTCGCAGGTGCTGTGGTGTAACTGTGTATGTATTAACTGGAAGCCATAGTTCGTGTTGGGATGGGCAACAGCACTTGGCTTCCCTGGCAGGGATGTCCAAGGGAGCAAATGGACAGTGCTTTAACTGCTCCCAGATCACAGCTTCAGTGTGAACAACCTGTCACGTGTGCTGTTGCAGAGCTGGGGAGGTGGATGGCAGAAGAGGAGTCTTTGGTGGCTTTATTCTGCCTCAGTCTAGGTGCAGGCTTGGCTGTGCCTTCTCTCAATTGCAGAGCCCCTGATAACTCATAGAGCTGCAGCCTGCCCCATGTCCTGTGGCTGTGTGAGGTAAGAACCTGCAGAGAAGGAAGCTTCTTCACAGCTTTATGAAAACCTCACTGACTAGGCAGAGTTGCATGTACAAAACATAGCAACTGTGGGTTTTGCATTGCCTCATAGTCTTAAGAGTGATGCTGCTGTAAAGGTGGTTTTGTTTGTTTTATTCCATTTTATAGTTGTACTTTCAGTTGGAATCTCTTGTCTCTCCCTGTTTCTTGGCAGAGATTTTATTACTGCTTCTGACAACATGGGATTCAGTTGCAGTAGCTGCAGCATCTGGTAGCTCATACCTATGAATACACATGTGGTGAAATACCTCCCTACTTCTGTGGCTTGCAGGCATTTCCATTCTTCCCAGTACAGGACTTGGAGTGGACAGAGAGATCTGCTTTGGAGTCAGACTCCTTATCTCACACCCCAACTGCTTTGGAAAATCAGCTGGGATAGTTCCTTGTCCTCACAGGACAGAAAGGATAACTGTTCTCCTGTACTTTTCATACTCCACCTTTTCCAGTCCCCATACTCTGTGATCCACCCTGGGGTTTGGCACCTTTCCTTGTGTGCCACAAAAGCCACCTCCATCTACTTACTCAGCTTCAACACAGCTTAAGAAGGACATTTTTTAATGTATAATTTTTAGATAAGTGTGATCTAGCCTTACTTGTTTAAATCTTGTTTATTATTTCAAAAGGAAGGAAGAGGGGAGAGGAATTTAGAGGAATGTTAATGGTCGGTCCTGATCAGTGCGTCCCCTCATTAAAAAAATACAGAAGTGCTATGGATTCAACTTGGCCATTTGATGAAAAATTGAACCTTATGTGGTTTTCAAGATGCATCTCTTGACTGCTTTCCCAAACAAGACATGACATTTTGGAAACCTTGGGCAAATACAGTCATCCTCTGGTTCCTCTTTTCAGGACGGTATCAGCCCCAGTGGGCAAGTTTGCTGTTTATTTAGTCAATGCTGCACCTTGTATTATGACAGACAAAAATAGTAATTTAATTTTTTTTGCCCCTACTCTTTACGTAAAAATGGCCAAACATCAATTGGCCACAGTATCTCTTTAATAATGTTTTTGCCCAACTCAAATATTCCAGGTTTCTCTAAATCACCAAATTATGTTTTTATAAATCTATTTTAAATCTCTTTAACTAAAAGACCACTCAATGTCCTTTGGCATGTTGTATATTAGAGATTGTAGCACGTAACATTAAATTAATTGACCAGGTATTAAGATTAATTTTAATTCATTAGTTATTAAGACAGCTTTTGTTGTCTCTTTAAAAAGTTTTTTAAACTAAAAAATATTTTAAGAAATCACTCATGCTGTGATATTTTGACATGGAGAACCAAAATAATAGTGCAACCACATATATACATATTATGAGAAAATATAGTAGTATCTTAGTATTCAACCAGTGATTTGAAATATTCCAAATACTGTTTAGAGTTCTGGCTGTGACAGTACATTCCATTTAATTGTTTGTATCCAATGATAGTGCACCCTCAGTGCACTCCTTTTACTTGAGGAGAACTTTGCTATCCAGGTTGTTTATTTCAACTTGTAAATGAAAACCATTTTTTGTCAGATAAGGAAAGAAACTATCAACTTAATGTTTGCTATATGAAAATATTTGTGGTTTTGCTTTCTTTGAGTAGAGTATCAAGATGCATCTTGATGTTTTCTGCCTTTCACAAACCTCAGGGTTGGTTAGTGAAGCAAAATTTTGCAGTAAAGTGGTTAGCCTCTTCAAAGCATTGTAAGTAAGAAATAAATGAGTCAAAACACATAAAATATTTAATGCAGGCTGCTGTTGTTGATTCTTTTATTATTTGAGATTTTGGAAGAGCAAAACAAGAACAGTGAGAATTAACTGATTATTTTAAGCAAGTATCTTGTAGGATATGAGAACTTTTACCTATGCTATTAATAGGAAAGCTTTTTTTCATAATCCCAAGTAGGGGCATACATTTCTAGATCATTCCTTCTTTGATAATATTTCTTGCCTGTGTTCCTTACCTGTCTTTTGTCATGAAGGCATGCATTAGTACAGCTGAAGAGCAGAGAAACAGGTACAAGTGGGCAACTGCTGGCAGCATCAGGCAGATGGAGGGAAGTGGGGCTTCACTTGAACTAGTCTAATACTGGTTATTGCTTAATTTTCAATTAAGTAATGACACTTTTGTGTTTGTTTTTGTGGGTTTTTTTTAATCCCCATCTCCCCTCCTGCAATTTCATCGCTGTGCAACAACAGCAGGACAATACTTAGTGACTTAGTGCATCACAGGGATTTTTCTGATTTTTCTTCTGTTTGTTTCCGCATGTGCATCAGCAGGAAGGGCAGTGAGTGCCAAGGTCGCAGGATATGTGTTTGGGAGACCTGGATGCAGCTGCCTGCTGTGCCGGAGGCTCCCTGCGTGATGTATGGCTGC
Source organism: Oxyruncus cristatus (assembly GCA_013399855.1). Classification (NCBI taxonomy): domain Eukaryota; kingdom Metazoa; phylum Chordata; class Aves; order Passeriformes; family Cotingidae; genus Oxyruncus; species Oxyruncus cristatus. The sequence goes on from VXAY01007342.1 coordinate 384,630, forward strand.
TCTCTGCTGCAGCTCTGAAATGTCAGGGCTTTCAGTGCTTGCTTAACATGAGCTTATCGTGCGGGTAGATACGGTAAAGACTGCAAAACACTTAGAGCCAAGGTAGCGTGAATCATATCAGTTCTTAAAATAGAAAGCCCAGCTAAACGCTCAGAGGTTTTTCTGCTCAGTCATATTGGTGAAGCGTGTGCTGCTCCTGCCTGGTGCGCCCATGACTGCAGTCTCCTTGCAGATACAGGACACGCGGCAGTCTTCGAACTGCCTGGGCAACCAGCTACTTGTCACACTGGGTGTGACGACCTGGTGCTGGTCCATTTTTAGTAGCAGTATATCCACATCGGTCTTTCTTCAAAGCAGACGCTGTCATTAGCTTCATTTCGTTGAGTTGGTGGGCTTGTGGGGTTTTTTCTTTTGTCCTTTGGTTTTGGATGCCTCAGTGTTAAGTCCGGTATGAGATTTCTTCCGAGGAAGCCCTGTAAAACAGAAACACACAATCAGTAACTGTCTCTCCTGCTGAGGGCCCTTTCAAGCAGGCAAACACCCTGAGCACATGTAACTGGCATAGGCGCTTTTCTCTGGCGCTTGATGCAGGTGCATAGTTAGAGGACCTTATACAAGCTGGCCCCTGCCTCCTTGGCATTTCCTTCAGGGATCATGTATCTGCCGTGGAGTTTCCAACAGCCTGACAAGAGACGGTTTGTGCGATGCTGGCCTGAGGAAGTGAGAGCTGTGATGGCTTCACTCTGTCGACATGGCGCTCCTCCCTGCCCTGTGGGTCTGCCTGCCCTGCCGGCCACTTCAACCTCTGGCATCGACTGCCGTGTGACGGCTCAGATGGTGGTGCCCGTGTGTTTAATGTCACTGTGATTTTTCCCTCTGGGAACTTGCTCCTTGTTTCATCACACTGGGGACCTTGTTGCTCTCCTGGGGAGAGGCCCACGGCAGTGAGATGGGCCTCGTTGGAGGAGCGGAAAAGGGTGCGACACCCCACTGGTGTGCAGGCAGCCATACCGAGCACAGTACCTTGTTGAGGGCTGTGGCTCCCTTTCATGAGGGACATGCCCTCATTTTAGCACTTTCCCTGCCCGGGAGCGATGCCAGGAGGAGAGCAAGGAGCTGGGAGGTGGATGAGGAGTGTTCACCAGGCTGCAGCCAGGCAGACACACTTCAGACTGAGTGTGGCGATGCTAGGCAAGACCAGACTGGTTGGGGTTCTAGGGAAGGAATTGCTTTTGTTCTTTTTTTTTTTTAATTTTATGTTAAAAACAGGTTTTCTTTCAAACTCAATATGGTATTTGAAGGAAATAATTTTTTTTTTGTGTCCAAATCTCTATTGCTGTTTTAGGAAAACAATAGTCCTGTTAATAAACAACTGGTATAAAATCAGTGCTGTGTTCAGGACTAGAAAACTGATAATGAGGACTGAAGCAGAGTAGCTTAGAACCACACATTCAGTGGTGTATTTGCTGAATTAATGACAGTCTGATGTTGTTTATATTTTTTTAAATTGATTCTGCCCAGATCAGTATCTTTTTCAGGATTCTAGTGCTAAAGCTACAATCTTTATTGAGCAGAAGTATTTCCATGTCAGCCTGGCCCACCTGGCTGTTCTGTATACAGGCCAACATGTGCAGCTTGCTTCAAAGATGAAAATCATGCTGCTGATTCACTGCTGGGTGTCAAGAAAGCACTGGGAAGACAGCACAATTTAAATCCTTTCAGGCCTCTTGGAGAGTTTCTGCTGAGGTAATGGTAGCACTGCACATGTTGCTGGTGACTTCCTATTCTGAGAAGGATTTCTGATTTTTAACAAGCACCTTGGCACAAGGCAATTTAGCTGAAGACCTGGTATAAATCTGCCCCCCTGCCCTTGCAGTGGGTCAACTTGTGGACGCAGCACCGGAAATTAAAAGCTGCACTTCTGTTTTCAAGATAAAAAAAGGCAGTTGAACTTGGGCTGTGCTGTATTTTATTGTATTGGCAAAGCATGTCATAAATGTGAAGTAGCATCACTTACCCTCTTTTTATACTCAGAAGGCAAAATGATGGGCATTAAGCGCTTTGCAGTAGACTGAATGATGGATCATTGTCGTAGAAGGGTACACAAAATATTGTCAGGATTCCCTGTTGGACCATAATGCATGAATAAATGTGTACAGGGTATTATATTTAGGGTTTCTTCATCCTACTTTTATGATCTATCAGCTGACTTCAGTCCAGGATTTTACTATTTCAGGTTATAAGTCATGCTTTGGACTTTTTTTTCCTTCTCATTTTTAAACCCCCAGTACCTTTGTGGTAACAACCAGATTACTTTATATAAAAAGGTAACATACAAGGAAAACAGAGGTCAAGACTATGTTTTATTGCTATTGCATTTCATACAGATCCATGTTATTAGCCAGATTTCTGTAATGTGTGCTTCCTTGCCTGCTACAATTATTTGTTGCCTAATGACAAAGGAATTGGCTATTGCTGGTACTGCTGCTTCTAAAACCTGGTGCATCCCTCCTTTGCTGAATTACAGATTAATGTGGTAATCAAGACTTAATATGAAATAGTAGCAAGAAAAGTTTTATTTTGTGGTAGGCCCAGAACAATCTTCAGAGAATAATTGAATATTTTATTTTGGGCATGAAGGAAGGGCAGGATAGAAGTGGTCACTCTGTTATGGGGTTCTTCAATAGAGTAGGGGTATATTACTAGTTTTTAAAAATTTCCTGGTTAGAATGAAATAAAGAAGCAATCACAGAATGGTTAGTGTTGTTACTCCTTTTGCTGAACATAATTTACTGTGAATTGTTTAACCTTTCAAGCTTTTTCAGTGCAGCAAATATTGCTAAACCAGGTTCCAAGTGGGTGTTTTTTCCAGTTTATATAGCCTTTTTGTTAGATTGGATAGGATATTAAAAAATAATAATAAAAACCCCAAACACAAGTGATCTCTCGTCCTCTAGTTACTTGAAAGGTTGTATTAACTCTATTCATATTTCATAATTTCCCTGGCAGTTGACTATGAAATCTGACCTATTTAAATGGTTTTACTGTACTACATTTCCTGGAGACCTTTCAAGATAATTTGCTTCCTAATCTAAATTTAAGTTACATAAACCACATTTGGGAGACTTGGAAATTGCTACCTACTGCCTTTGCCTTTTTTTTTTTTTTTTTTTTTTTTTGTAGACAAGTCATATTGTAAAAATAAGTACAGAATTTTAATCTGAAATTTGCATGTAGCTTGTCATTTGGTTTTCATACATAGATGCTGGTTTTCTTTTTAATAAGATAAAGAAAGTAGGTTATTTTTTGTCCCACTTGAAAATTTCCATAGTGCTGTGGCCAATTCCATTTTTGTCAGACTATTTTAAGATGTGAAGAAATAAAATCTCACAGGTCTAGGATATATTTGCTTAACAGTTCCTTGAATTTCTTCGTTGCTTTTTCCTTCTGTATAGGTTCTATCAGGTACTGAGTAGCATATGGATATGTTTAACCTTTCTCTGCAACAAACTGGAGCCAGGAAGGACTGCTACTCCTTGGAGATACTGTTTTGTACAGAAGTCTTGGCTGGCTTCAAGGATTCATTTTGTGCGCTTGTCACTGATGTCTTGCCTAATATGCTGTACAAATTTGGACTCTGCAATATCTCATCCTTATTTCTTCTGTAACTGATGAGCTGTCCTGAGGAATGTCAGAAAAAGAGGCTAAATTTAATAGTTTATTTGGTAAATTTAATTGTTTATTCTGATGCAAACTTAAAAGGGCAAAATACTTGTGGCTGTTTCTGCAAGTATTTGAAATGGGGTTTTGCTTTGGATAAGGCTCTAAAATTTTGTTAACTATCTGCTGTTTATGTATGGTGCTTGACTGATTTTTTTTTTTTTTTTTTTGAGTAATAAATGGTAACTAGCTTTTTAAAAATGGGAAGTGCCTTGAGTCAATGCAACATTGGTTTTCCTCGAGGAGAGAAGAGAATGGTGGTAGAGGCAAGTGGCTATTTCTTGTTCATTTCAGCATTGCAGATGTCTGTGAATAAGCAGAAAGGAGCAAACATTTTAGAAATCATTAATTATAAAACATATCCCTTAGATTTTTGGAAATATCAGTGTTATGCTCTTAGTCAGATTCTTGCGTGTGCTGGCAGAGAGATTGATTACTCTTAGCTTGGGCTCCATGTTTAGTTTCAGCCAGGTGAGTGCAATGTTACTTTTTCCTGGTTTTCCTTAAAATTGCAGTGATATATTGGATACAAGCATTGGTTCTGGCTCCAGGGCAAAATTCCCAATGTGTACAGTAGCCTTCCAGAAGCCAGGGAAAGCTGGCAGCGCAACGTTGCTGTCTATAACTGAGGTTCTCCTGGGATTGTTTTTCGGCTGAACATGTGAAAGGGTTCAGGGCATCTTGAGCTGCATTTGTGTGTTTAGGTGACAGCAGGGAATAAGGCCGATTTCTGTTTTTTTGAGTTGTGGTTCTTCTCTTAAGGTGTTAAGGTGGGGATAACCACGCAGCTGTGGCTTGGCAAGTCAGAAGTGCATCAGGTATTGAATATGGTTCAAGTTTGGGAATAACTCTAGTAATTGATATTAAAAATTGTGCCAGCAAATGTTCCATTGCAGTAGTTGCCTGGAGAGTTGAGCATCTTTTTCCTTGGGACGTGATGATTTCTTAATGTCACTTCTGTCTTTCGATTTTCATATACAAAATCCCTGAAGGTAGGCATCTTTGAAATTTGTATATGTTGTCATACAAGTGATAAACTGTTAATCCCCCTGAGGATTTTTGGTGGTTTCTTTCTTAAAGGGGGGGGAAAAGTGCTTTAGATCGAGATATATTATGTTTGTATTTTTAATGATAATTGTTAAGGTAATCTGTGCTTGACTGTAAGGCTTGAGCATTCTTCGAATCCACAGCTGAAGCACCCCTGCTTGCCTTCTAAGGTAGTGAGAATCATGAATCCATGACTGAGAAATAAGAATTTTCTTGGGGCATTTTGAGGAGCCTGGAAACACTTACCTCTTTTGCTCTGCAACAACGTTTCAGTGTTGAGTTGCTTTACACCCTCTGTTTTTTGTAGCTTTTATATTGAAACTGCTAGAAAGTTTGAGTGCTAAAACTTAAGTTCTGGAAATTCAAACAAGTTCAGCATGCACATTTGAAAAACACCTGGATAAACTGAAGGGTGCTGGACCGCTTTGGGGGTGTTGAATTGAAGATATGGGAAAGGTTGACATCAATTTTCGCAGCTTGGGGGGCTCTGGCTTTGCATCTCCCATTTTCCTGAATTGAAAGGCTGCCGATTCTTCTGCATTCTACAAAGGCAGGTTAAGTGATGCGGGACCTTTACCACAGAATGGATGTTTCTTTGGAATCCCTCAGTAGTGGCTAGGGAGTGGAAATGTCGTTATCAGTGAGCCTTTCCGATGAGCCCTCATGCTTTGGGGTGGAAGCAAGGTGGAAGTTGTGCGGGAGTCCCACTGTACACAAGGGTACAGCAAAGGGGTTCCCTGTTAAAAATGATACCCCCTGTAGAGGTGGTTCTGTTGAATGGTGCTGAGGCTCTTACTCCTCCATCATGTGGGGGCACACAGTGAGCCTATATCCTATTGGTCACTTTAATAACCTGTCTTGCTGAATGCAGCACACCTGTGATTTGTCATAGCCCTGTAGGCTTTTATTCACTCCTGTTGTGGTTAATATTGCTGCAAAAAAGTCAGGCTGGAATGCAGTGCTATTACTATTTAGGGCTTTTTACCCTGAGTGACTGCTTTTTCTGTTTCTGTCTGCTATGATGGAGGTGTAAATCTCTTGCCTGAGCTGCTACAAATCCAGTTTTGAAATAACAGCTTTTTGATTTTGTTTAGTTTTGGTTTGGGTTTTTTTCCCCTCCTATGGAGTTGTTGGCAGAGGTGTGCTTTCTGTTCTGAGGTTTTTATTACACTTGCCATTTCTGTGCAAGCTGTCTTTGAAGTAGCCATCTCTGCTTTTTTCCCAGTTGCCCAGGCAGAAGTCCAGGCTTCCTGGGTGTTCCCTCTTGTAGTTTCTCTCTCAACCTCATGTTTGACCCTAATGTAATTGAATGCTCACGCTGTGCTCTAGAGATAGCTGTCTCTAGTGCAGAGTGAAAAGGTTTTATTGCTGCATATTTATATAGACTATAAGAGATGGGAATCACCTGCCATAAGCTTTCAGCATCTTCTAACAACTGCTCAGAAATTCATCTGAACATAAAAACAAAGCAAGCAGCAAGCACTTAGATTTCTTGGTAAGAAATGGAAGTGCAGAGTACTGCTCAGCACACCTAGATGCATCTTTTTGTTGTCTCCCAAGGTCTTGTAAGATGCCTAATGGCCTGTAAGCCAGGCTTTTTGGAAGTGAAGGCTGCCAGCAGAGAGGGTGTTGCCATGGGTAGAACCTCCTCTTTTTAGGGAAAGTTGTATGCTACGGGGAACTGAGTTTGGCTGCTGGAGTAGAAGCTCTCAAATAGGCCATACTATTTTATTTGCTCTTGATTAAAATCCATGCCTTTAAATGTCATGAGCTGGCAATATAAAAGTAGTCTTCTAGACCTCCCCTTGCTGCCCTGCACTGAACTTGAAGTCTGGTGCCCCTAAAACATGTACAAAGACAAGTCCTTCTGACCCGAGTGCCTTCTACCCGTAAAACAGCTTTTGTCCAATAGATTCATGGAAGTTTCTTCATCTGCACAAGCCACCTTATGTTGCTAAGTGTAAGTTCACTTCAGCTGGAAGTGAAGCCCTGTGGTGTTTTGGGCATTTCATTTTTGGTGTCACTCTTTTCTTGGACAGTGGTGTTCATATACAGCATGGCTGCTTTGCCTCCCCCATGTTACCTGAACTGTGAGAAGGTGAATTAATGTGAAAATAATTGTTGTGTAATGCAATTTTGTATCTTGCTTAAGTGGTGCAAATGACATCTTTTGGTGTCCCATCCACAGTCCTCTCTCCGTCTGTCTTCTCCCCCAGGTTAAATACCTGACTCAGAAGTTCTGTATCTGCTTGCTTGAAAACTGCATGTATCGCTTCCTTTTTCAGCTTTCAGGAGTGTAGGCAGTATCTTTTTTACAACAGGTTAAAAGGATTGGTTTAAACTTGGAGTGATCATTGCATTTAAATTCTGTAAACTCACTCTTAAATACAAAGACTGCTGAAATTTTCCACTAAATTAAACACTTTTGCTGCAAACAATTCAATTTTGATCTCTTCAAAGCCTTTGGGCAGGCTTCTCTTATCTGGAAATCTTGTTTATCCTGTGGTATTTGTATAATCTCAAGACCCATTGTACGGTAACTAATGTGGAGGTTTCATCAAATGGGATATTTAGCTGTGTTGCTTTTTTCATGGCATGTGGTTATGTTTAAGAAGTGAAGCTGCTTACATTTCAGGTGTGGCCAGACTGGCACTTAGAGTACTGCAGGCATTTCAGGTTGAGCTGTCTGTAACCTACTTGTGCATATCTTCTGCTTAAAAACAAACAAAAAAGATAGAGTTCTCATCTATTCTTGCAGAATAATTTTTTACTTCTGTTCTCTATTGATTTTCTCATTCAATCTATTAAAACCAGAGGTGATTTTAGTTTACTGCAATTAATTGTAAATAGTTATTGAACCTTAATTAACAAATGTAAAGTAGAATATTATCAAACGGCAGGACTAATAAGAATGTATGTGGATTTCTGTTGGCACTTGTTTAGAGTATATAACTGATCACTGATTTGATTTTTGTTTTATTAAGTAGAGGTGCAGAAATGTCTTCTTCCCCACTCTATATATGCATTACATGTTCAAAAATGAGTTTCAAAGTTCAGTATCTTTTTTTAATGCATCTGAAATGCACTACAGAAATATTTCTCAGTGATACTGTTGATCACTTCCCAAACTTCTGAAACCCACATTTCTTGTGAACTAAATAGTAATCAGATGATTAAATTAAATGGCACCAGTCACTATTTTCTATGATTGTCCCTATTTAAAATCTGCCTTTTGCTTTGTATGGATTACTTAGAGGTGTGGGGTTTTTTGTGGTTTGTGTTTGGTTGGGTTTGGTTTTTTGGTTTGCTTGTTAAGGTGGGTTGTATTTCTAAATCCTTGCCTTGCTGTGCATCCACCTTATTTCCTGGCCTCCACCCGTCTCTCAGCTAGTGACTGCCACCATGGCAACTCTTCCTCCAGCTGAACAGATGGGACATTGAGTCTCCTCCGAGAGCGGAGCACCGCTCACGCCCTGCCGGGAATCAGCTGGCAGGTTGCACTTCTTCCTGCAAAATTAAAAGCAAGCTCTGCCCAGCAGAGGCATGCTCGTTTTGAGGGTGCTCAGTTTCGCATTAATATCGTAGTCTAGTAGTTGCTTGCAGAAATAAAACGTAGTGACTGAACTGGGATTATTTCTATGCCTGAGAGCTCTTCAGAGGAGCTTTGCCTTTAGTGTGAAGAACTTGGCGTCAGCCAGCAGCCGGAGGTTTTCTGGTAGAATGGTTGCCATCAACTTTTTTTTTCTCTTTAGGATGCGTCAGGATGAAACGCCACAGGCATCTAAGCACCAGTGACAGTTCAGACAATGAGAGTAAGTAATACCTGCTAGTTTTTCTCTGGTCTATCACCCCCTTGTGGTTTCCTTCTGTGGTTTGAGGGCAAACCGTTTCACCTCTTATAAATTATAAAAAAAACAACAAACATTTTTTGCCCGATTTCTTTTTTCATTTGTGGTCTTTGGTGTTCTGACTTGTGTTACTGGAGGAAAATGAGGTGAATGATCTTACAAATATAAGGGGTGTTTTGAGTCTATGTAGAATTTCAAGAGAAACTTGTATGTATTTGCTGTTCAGAGCCAAGGAGAAATTTGTAATTCAAGTGAAATTTACTGCCAAGGGTCCTATTCTGTAATTACTGTTTAAAAAGAATCCTGCTGTCTTGTGTTGTGCAGAGCCTCAACTTTAAAATAGGTGGGGGTGGCAAGCTATTAAAGCACAGTTGTGTTAGAGTTATAACCAGTTTATTGATTGTTGCATTGTCTTGTACTTATTGATCTATTTCACTTTAGCCTGTTAAACAATTTAGTAAAGTTACATTTTAAGTCCTCCTTGGCACACATCTACCTGAAGATCTTCTCTTTTTGTCTGAAAAACCCCAAAGGAGAGCAACCCTGTATGGCGGGGTCTCGTTTGTTTCTTATTAACCTGTGCCTATTTAACAGCTCTATACATAATGATGATTCATTGTCATATTCCCTGCGAGTCATCAGTGTAGTGAAATAACATTTTGCCCAGAAATGTCAAGGTATCCCACTGGGTTTTTTTGCATTTCTCATCAGCACACTTTATCATTGTTTTGTTCTTTAGAGGTTGTTTTGAGCACTTGCAAACTCTGTCCTCTGTATTGCTCCTCCTTCCTTCCACTTTGTTAGCAGGGTACTAAATGAAGGAAAGCAGTCTGCCTGCTGGTTTCTGTTTACTCTTGCTTGTATTGGGCAGAGCAGAATGTACCCATAAACTCAGTTTGCAGTGGTGTTATAAAGAACAAGTGGAACAGGAGGAGCTGTAATTAAGCCTACAGACTGCCTAAGAGTTTTTTTGCCCACGTCTTGTCAAAAAAATTATAATTCAAGATTGGAGTGCCTTGTGTTTTACTGAAAAAATTAAATGAATTGAACTGAGCTATAATGGTCCTTTTTTATTTCTTTTTTTTTATTTTAACAGGTCCTTCCACTTCCTTTTCTTCTTGTTCTAAATACAGGAGCAAGTCAAAAACACCAGCAAATGAACAAAAGAAGCCTGCTGAGGTAAGAACTGGGGTTAAAGGTTGGTCGCTGGTAGTTTTTAGTCATGTAGTTTTCATGTTTCTAAGCCTCAAAATAGTGAGATTTGAACCTAGTGCTGGTGACTGCTTTTGTCACCTGTCAAAGTCTCTGTGAACCTGCATTTTCCCCACTGTGTGAATATTATAGGAGCTCTGTCCCAAAATGACTTACAGCATTTGCAGACAGTAACATGTGGTTCGTTCTTCCTCTGAAAATTAGTATCATTTTGAAATTGGCAAAAGCTGGGATATTCTATGATTTGAGAGCATAGAGAAAAACCGTTCATGTGTATGTGTTTGGGAAGATACTTTCTTTCTGCTTTAGGATGAAACAGCAGGACACTTAAGTGGGCAGGATATGTATAAGTAGTGCTGGCTCAGGTCCTGCTACTTTGTTTTTTACTTTGGCTTTTTACTTTCAATAAAGTTTCTTTTTGCTGTGCCCTCTCCTCCTGTTAGAACCCCAGCACCTATCACCGCTGTCACTGGACCTGTGTTGACCCACTTAATAAATTGGCATTTATGCACAATGCAGTGTTCAAAGACCTCCTGTCAACTGTTCCACTGGTAGGCTCTCTTTGTGGAAGATTTGTTGGCTGCCTTCTCCAGATTTTATGCTTGCTTTCTTAAGGGCTGAAGTCAGATACTAACTACAAATAGGATAAGTATTTCTTGTAGCTAATTCCCCTTACTTGTTGTCACACTCCTTCTGAATGAGTCCTTCAGAATTTTAGTATGACTGTTGATGCCTGAGGTTGCTGAATAGAGACTGACAAAGTCCACTTTGTTTCCGTAGAATTTAAAGTTAAGTCCCAGAAATTATTATTTTGTGTACTATACCAGCAGCTCTCTACCTGTGTGGTTACTGCTGTGCAAGGTTGCATGAACTATATAGATTGTGCTCATATAGCGAAACCTATTCAGCAAACATACTTCATTCTTCTTTTCTAAATGCTGCTAACTAGATGGGCTTGGTTTGATAAGAACAAGGAAAATTATACAGAAAGCATCCTTTCTTTGGAAGCCTAATTTTTGTTATAGGTTGATTGAAGAAAACTCATTGATTCATTTCTAAAATAAAATCTTGCGTGAGTGTTTCAAAAAAGCAGAATTGGCTAGAACTAGCTACGTAGGGCTTTATATGCAGCCACCAAGAAGGTTAAGAAAAGCTGACTATGCTTTTTGCCTTTAAAATGTTCATATGAGAATTATGGTTCTGTAAAAATTTTAATCTTAAAACAACTTGTGGCTACTGAGATCTTGTAAGTGTTGCTCGTGTGTGCCTGGGCAGTGGCTTTGTTACTAGCCAAGCTGTGCAAATGGGAATTGAAGCACATACACTGCCAGACTTCTTGCTATTTCAGATACACCTCAGTGCTATTCCCTTACCAAGCCCTCCTTTCTACCCAGCCATCCAGCTTTCTTCTTGTATCTCTTCATCTTAGGGATTGTCCTGGTACAGTTTTCTTTGAATTTGCTCCATTCTGTCTCTATGTGCATATCTACCTTATAAACAATATTATGATGTGGTCCATGCGTGTAGCATACAAATTTTCGCTTTACATAACTTCTAGCAATTAAAATTAGCAGTGTTTTCAGTTCCTCCTTTTGAGATCATCTTTGCCGCTTTCTACCTGTTCCAAGACAAAATCTTGATTCCCTTTAATGTTTGGAGGTAAGAAACTTTGAAGAACAAAATCTGGAATACACACTTGAAATCTAAAAAGCGTATTTCGTAACATAATCGTTTCAGTAATACTGGAATCTCTTTGTCATCTTTCATTTAAGATCCCCCTCCCAGGAAAAAAAAAAAAAGAGAAAGAAAGAAATCTCAAACTTTAGAATATGTCCTCTTCTGGAGGAGTGTCCTGGGTACAATATTCAAAAGGAACCCTTAAACAAAAAAAAAAAGTCCTCTGGGGAAGTGAAAGGAATGTGACAGTAATAATCTGTACCCCTTGTTCCTAAGACTTGTGGCTATCAGCAAGCACTCCTTCCAACCCCTTGAAAAGCATATGGTGGAAAGTGTATTGCATGAAATGCTGTTGTCAGCAGAGCATTGAATTGATTCTTTTAGGCACCAAGTGGTAACAAGGGTGTAAAGAAAAAACTGGAAAGGGACCTCACCACACACCATTCTAAAACTCGTATTGTAATCCCACAAGCTTTTTGTAGTAATAGTAATATCTATTAGATAGAAATTAAAAAGTTCAGGCTGACAACATCTTTAGCAAGGCCTCTCTTTAACAAGTTGGCACTGCTCTCCTTTTGTTCACCTCTGCTTGCCAGGCAGCAAGCTGTTTCTTGAGTTAGTGATGCAGAAAATCTAGAAGGTCAAAGTTATAAATAGCTGTTTGGGAATATTTTTGTTCATGGTCTTCATCCATTAATTTTTCTTTCATGCTAGCAAGCCTGGCTTTTTCAGTTAAATTGCATATGAATACACAGGCTTTTTCCCCCTTCGTCAACCATAATCAGCCCAACCTGAGTACTGAGGTTCCCTCTCCAAATAAAAGCTTGGGTTTGGTACTCTGACCAACAAGCAAGCGGTGAGTGTATGTGTCACTTGCTTCACAGGACTTGTCTGTATGTGCCATGGTCCTCTGCGGTTGCCTGTAAAAAGTGACAACTGGCTGCAGCTGAGGACTGCTCTGCCTTGAATTGCCTCCCAGGTGCTTTAGAACCAAGGTGGGTGTGGGAGCGAGATCATCTGGTGTTACTGCCAGGCCAAGAGGTGCAGTGTTACAGTGCAAATGTCAAAGACCATTCCCAGAGCCTTTATCAATCCAGAAGGGATGTTACTGGGTTGGACCTGGGGTCCACTTACTCCAGTCTCCTCCTTGGAGAAGAAGGTGAAAATAAGGCAAGCCTGTAATGATGCTTCTGCAGACCATGGTGCTTCTCTATGTAATGTCAAAAGCAAGGCTACATCTCTTTATTGAATTACAATCTATCACCAACTACTGAGATGGCGACTTAAAAATTTTGTTATTCAGTTAGTTTTAGCACTTACTTTGAATATATAAGTTTTGTTAAGGTTACAGGCACACCAGTAGTATAAAGTCGTTGTCATTTTTGAGACCTTTATATGAAGATGTTGACCGCATGCCATTTGTGGTGTTGCCCCTCAGTGGATTAAAATGTAGACTGGGAGGGCTTGCAAGCCTAAGCAGTAGGCTGTGTGGGAGTAGCAGGATAGGAGGCATTTGGATGTCTGGCTCAGCATGAAGCCTCTACTTAATGGTTTCCTGTCTCTATGAAAGCTGCAGCAGAAAATAATGGCAGAGTGATGGGAATCATTTTTGCAGAGAAAACCTATTAGCTGAACTGTCCTGAATGACTGACCATTTCTTCATCCTTATGCTAGTGGGGTCACAAAAGAGTGTAAGAGATCTTTATGACACTCAAATTCATACTTTTTTTTCGGTCCTGTCTCCCTCTTGAAACTGTAAAGAAGTTAGGTTAGTACTGTGCTGTTTTTTAAACCCTTCCCAAATAAGATGGCAGTATTTTACCTCTCCTTGCAAATGGGGTTTTGAATCTCACAGCAAGAGTGGTTTTTAATCCCTCATTGCTGATGTGACAGCTGAGTTATCATGTGAAATGCAGCTTGTCTTCCAGAAGTAAATGGTCTGCTTTCATTACTTGTGTATGTGAAACTCTTTTTAGTGGCATTTGATTACTACAGAAATCATAGGTCTTGATTCTGAGGAGCACCCTGGAAGACTAGACTCTTGGCAGAAAATAGATTCTTTTTGCAGTTAGAAAGTGGTTGGGTTTGGTCTGTGAATGAATGGGTGACATGTTTAAATCATATTGCTTTGCATGTACCATGCAGAATAAAAGACTGTTACCTTTTTTGTGTATGCTTACCTTAGAAAATTCTCAATTAGCTTGTGTACAGTCTTCTCAAGACCTCTGGCGAACATGCCTTATCCATGAGCTGCTTTTTACCCCGTTTGGATTAGTTTATTTTAGAAAAATAATTTGCAATACTTTTATGTGAATGAGAGGTTCAAACTCATCAGTTATTTTGAGATACTGTCTCAGGCTATTTGAACTCTTTAGGAAGAGGTGACCCAAATGTAGAAGGGTGTGGAAGAGCTTGCTTATGAAAGGGTGAGCTATTTTACCTTTGACATGAATGAGCAGGCATAACTATAAAGTATGAATGGTCTGGAAACAGCAGAGCTACAGAGCTTCAGTCCTGCCTGTCCTTGTGATTGAAGAACTCGGGAGAAAAGGTGTCGGGGGGGGGGGCAGGATTTGATAAATGAGGCCAAAAGTTAGAAAATCTGTAGCAATTAAAAGGATATCCTTTCCATGCATCATGTAATTAGGCTGTGAAGCTCATCTGCTACAGGAGGTTGTTGAGACTATGAATTAAACAAGATTAAAAAAGGAATTGGACAGATGATAGCAAGTACAGATTTTTCTAAATATCTGTATAAATTAATACCCACTTTAGAATTGATTGTTAGGATTAATCCCAAAATCCAAAGCTTATGTCTGATTAGCAAGCAGAAGGAAACTTGACATGTTCTTGCACATTCTTCTGGCTCATGAGATACTGTCAGAGACATGATGTTAGGTAGGGTTGATTTAGTATCCAATTTCCTGGCTTTTCCTCTACGTGCTTGTAAAAGGATGCTAGGGAGATTCATGGCTACTTAAAAGAAAAGTACAATATTTCATTTGCTTGAGTCCTGGATAATCCATAAAAGTAGTTTTAGGGAGTAGGGATTTTAACATTAGGATTTACAGCATTGCTTGTCCATATTGTGTGAATGTTTGAGAACTACAAACTTAATGCTACGCTTATTCCTGTCTATCACAGCTTTTTTTAATGTTTTAAGTTTTTCAATCCAGTTGGTGTATGTGCCTGGAACTGTAGTCTCACTTCCATTTTAAAATTTTGTTGCTTTTTATTTACTTTGTTACCAAAATCCGCTCAACCAACCTGAAACCTAAGCAAACCTGTCTAAAGTTTCCACACTTCTCTATAATAGGGTGCCTTATTTCTGAAACTCATGTCCAGATTTGAATGTATTAACAAGAAAAAACTTTACCTTTTCAGGATGACCCCACCAAATTCAGTTTTTGGAGCTTCATCCCCTGTAAATGGGCAGTCTTTGGCACAAAGTGTAAAACATCCATACAAAGATTAAACTATGCTCAGATACTATGTTGCTATATTACACTTGTAATAGGTCACATTAGAATTGAACTTTTATTTTGTTATTTACAAGGTGATTTTAGGTGTAAACCTGCTGCTCTGTAAGTGTGTTACAATTTTGCTGAGGACCTATACTTCAGAGTTACAATAGTAGAGTAAGCTTTAATGCTTGCAAGTGCTTAAGGGAATAAAAAAGTTAATAGATCCTCTTGAAGGAGAATAAAAAAAAGATGATTTGACCCTCAACATGATAAAAAACTCTTGTGTAATTCACACTTTACTGTTTCTGGAGCAGTCGGCCTTCTCACTCCCTAAGCAGTGGGCATGAGGAACTGAAGCGCCTGTCGCTGGCTCCCCGGGAAAACCTTAGGACTGCAGCAATTAGATGCAATGCAGCAGTCGTGCTTTGATTGGAACAACAGAGCAATTAACCTCTCATTTACTTAAGCCTTGGAGGTGTGGATCCCAGTCACGGCCTAAACATCTGTGGCAAGTGGCTTATCCTTGCTGGGAGTTTGTAAGCAGTTGGTCAAAGTAGCCGAAAGCTCAGTGTCACAAGAAGAAATACCAGTTTTCTTTTGATTTTTAGAAGATGGCACAATCCATTTATTTTTCCTTACACGTGCATTTGGGCAAGACAAGGTGAATGAGCGGTGGCATCAGTCAGCTTCAGTAATAGTTTGCAGAGGGGTATTGGAAAAGGTATTTGGCTCATATTTTTTCTTCTCTTAATGTGGTTTCAATTTTGCAGTAGTCATGAGCAAAAGGTGCCTGACAGTCTGTGCAGATCTCATGTTTGAATTGTTGAAGTTAGGGTTTGTAGGAGGCTGTTGTACCATCAAGACCCATCCTCTGTTTTCAGTGCTAGTATTTTACTGTAATTCTCTACAGCTTTACTTGTATTCTCCCTGAGATCTCTAGTGGATAAGGATACTTCACGCTATAAATAGTGTTCTTTGTTTCATAGGCTTGATTTATTCACAGAGTAAGCACAGAAGGGTCCTGTGAGGAAGATTATATGTTGGATTTTCATAGAGTGCTTCTAGGAGAAGTTTGAGTTCAAGTCACAGACTGCTTTTGGTGAAGCGTTTATAAATCATAGAATCAGACGGGTTGGAAAGGACCTCGGAGATCATCAAGTCCAACCCTTGATCCAACCCCACTGTGGTTACTAGACTATGGCATTAAGTGCCACGTCCAGCCTCGTCTTAAAAACCTCCAGGGATGGAGAATCCACCACTTCCCTGGGCAGCCCATTCCAATGGCTGATTACTCTCTCTGTAAAGAACTTCTTTCTGATATCTAACCTAAACCTCCCCTGGCACAGCTTAAGGCCATGCCCTCTTGTCCTACGGCTGGTTGCCTGGGAGAAGAGACCAACCCCCACCTGGCTACAACCTCCTTTCAGATAGTTGTAGAGAGCGATGAGGTCTCCCCTGAGTCTTCTCCTCTCCAGGCTAAACAACCCCAGCTCCTTCAGCCTCTCCTCATAGGACTTGTGCTCCAGTCCCTTCACCAGCCTCGTTGCTCTCCTCTGCACCTGCTCCAGCACCTCAATATCCCTCCTGAACTGAGGGGCCCAGAACTGGACACAGCACTCCAGGTGTGGCCTCACCAGCGCCGAGTACAGGGGCAGAATCACCTCCCTGTTCCTGCTGGCCACACTGTTCCTGATACAGGCCAGGATGCCATTGGCCTTCTTGGCCACCTGGGCACACTGCTGGCTCATGTTCAGCTTCCTGTCAATCAGCACCCCCAGATCCCTTTCTGCCTGGCTGCTCTCCAGCCACTCTGTGCCCAGCCTGTAGCGCTGCAGGGGGTTGTTGTGGCCAAAGTGCAGGACCCGGCACTTGGCCTCGTTGAACCTCATCCCGTTGGAATCAGCCCAGCTCTCCACTCTGTCCAGGTCCCTCTGCAGAGCTCTCCTGCCTTCCAGCAGATCGACACTCCCCCCCAGCTTGGTGTCATCTGCAAATTTACTAATGGTGCACTCTATCCCTTCATCTAAATCATCAATAAAGATATTAAACAGAACTGGGCCCAACACTGATCCCTGGGGGACACCACTAGTGACCGGCCGCCAACTGGATGCGGATTCTAAGAAGTTAATTTTTCTTGGACGTACCCTTCTAACATAATTTCCAAATAGGACTCAGAAGTCTGAAAAACAAATAAAACATATGGACCATATCTTCATTGCACAGCTCCATGATATCATTGTTGCTTGGTGTGTTAGTGCTGTGGGGGGAGCAGAGCATCCATATTTCTGGAAATTTTTTTGTAGAATTTAGGCTTTCAGATGCTTTAGAGATGGCAGTGTGTCTCTGCAGAGGTAACTAGGAAGTTCACATTTCCTCAGCAAATCCAGGTGGACTTTTACTGCTTAGCAAAAAGCTAATCTTGACTAAATAGCAATGTCTTTTCTAGATTTAAGCCCCAGTTCTAAAGCATGAAATAAGTAATAGAAGTTCTTGTTGAAATGGTTAAGATTAGATGATGATGGCAATGGTGAGATAAGCAAACACATTTCTGATTGATGTCATTCACTGGGTGCTGCACTGTTGTCAGCTGAAACTAAAAATTCCTGGCAACAAAATGAAATGGCAAGTTCAGAGCAAGCAGTCTTGCGTGGTAGGCAAGGCTAAAACTGACTTTTCATACTTTCAATTGCTAAAAGTATTTTTAAAAAATCCCACTGTCAGAAGAGTAACTACTGTTGAATGCTCACAGTGGTGGGGTGTTTCCCAATTCTTTGTGTATGCAGCTGGCTCTCCTAGCTGTGGTTGGTTGTAGCTCAGCTCTGCAAGGCCCTTCTCTGTCCTGGTAAAGACACTCGGCATCAGCTGAGTCTGCTCTTGAGGAGTGATGTGTCTGAATGGGAATACCTTATTAGCGTAGACTTTTTCAATATGTATGATATTACAGGTATTAAAGTTAAAGGTTTGTGCTTTGCTTATGGTAAGAAGTAGAACTGCTGTTGGGTGACTGAAAGATGACCACTGCATTTCATGGCCTCATTGGAAGTGAAGGTGGTCCTTGCCAAGAGGAGAGTATGTGCTGTGGAGTGGACTAGCTGTTGTTCTGTGCGCATAGTAAAGGAGCTGCATTGTTTTTCAAAGAAGTGTCCAAAAAGAAACAGCCATGAGGAAAAGCTGGCTAAAGGTGTGTGTCTGCTCTTTCTGTAGATGGCTTAGTTCATAGCCTTGAGGCTGCTGAAGTAGAATTTACTTCATTTGTCAGACAACTCTGTTGGGTCCCCTGGGTGTTTTGGTTTACTTCCACGACAAAGGAAGTACAGAGTGAGTATTCTCATACATTGTCCTCTGAGAGTATTTTAGTGTTGGAAGACCCTGCTTGGCCACACGTGAAGAAATGATGAATGATGAGAGCTAGAGATTGTAATGATTTCAACTGTCTGCAAGGAATCTTCAGTTGGACTTATCACAAGTGCAAATAGGCAATTCTTAGGAAGCCTAAGTTGAGTTTTGGGGTCCCTTAAGGTTTCAGCAATTATGTGTTTATTGGTTACGTTTTTGACCTTAAGTGCTACCTGTATTGTAAATTTTATAAATCTGAAACAGAGAACTTAATATTTCCGCGTAGCGATGGTGTGGTCAGTACTGTACAACAGTCAAAAGAAACCCAAAAGAAGTCCATGCTCCGGGGGGTTTGTGCTCTAAAAATAGAGATGATACAATTCACATACATAATGGATGATCAGAAGATTTGCTGCTAAGCCGTGTAGTTAGAATACTGATGGCTTTAATAGCACTTTTCATGTAATGTTTAAAAAACAGTGGGTTTGATATGAAGTACTCCACTTCTATATTCTGTCAGTGGCTTAAAAGATAGTTTGTAAAGCACTTAGCTTAGATTTGTTCTGAGGAATACCTTTTCTGATAATTAAACCAGTCATTGCACTTCTCATTTATCAGACATTTTTTCCCCCTTTGGTGTTCTTTGGAATTGTGCTATGTTGGTGTTTCTCATAATCATGGCTCTTACCTGTAACATAGAAAACTAAGATGCCTTTTAAGTGACATAGTTAGTTTTATATTTTATTTTTTGTGTGTAGACATACTGCTTGGAAAAAAAAGTATTCTTGTAGTCTTAATGCTTTTGGTCTTATGATTCAGATTGTAATACAGGTCTGCTGGGTACCTGAAGAGTTTTACACAGAAGGCAGCAGTGAACAGTCTGTTATGAACCAAGGCAGATAACACGTTAGTAGCAAATATGAGAGCCTTGAGTCTGTGATTTTTGAGTTCTCTTGGTCAGCTTGCTGTCCTGGCAGCCTATGTGAGATACAGTTGTAGGACATAATGAAGTAACACTGAGTTCCAGGTCACCAGCAGCCTATTTCAATACCTGTTTTTAGTACAGAGCCTTTTTAAATAATGTTTACTTGATGATTTCAAAGAACAGCTGAGACTTTTTGCAGTAGGCATAACCGGTCTGGTGCTGTCAAATTGAAAAGGGTACACGAAGATATTTGGCTCTGAGATTATTTTATTACTCTTCTGGCTATAAAACTGAATTAGTAAGAAGAGAGTTCAACCTGTCACAGCTTATTGCAGGGATATTTTCCATTTCATTTTATTGCCCTTGGAGGATATGATTTCTCATTACGATAATTCAGTTAATTAGTTGTGATGTCTCTCTAACACCAAGCCACAGTCACTATTTTGCTTTTATCAACATTAAGCTGGTGCAGGGTAGCAGTGGAGGAAAAAAATCGAAAACCCACAAAGGGTGCATATGCCCTCTAGTTAAATCGTATGCACCTGTAGTAGGCAGACATTGACATTAAGTAAATCTTGAGGTGACTGACAGTCATGTTTGTGTGCTTGTGAAAACTTAATCCTCATGAGCCAAGAGTTGAATGTTATGGCTGGAGATTTGTCACTGGTGGGTTTGCTTTGTTTGAGGGTGGCGTCTCATTGTGCAGGTTTGCTAAAGGATGCTGGGGCCGAATTGTGTCACTCTGCCTGCACTGGGACTGCTTAGACACAGAGCAACACAGGTCTAGTATTTCAGCAAAGGCAGCTGTTCTCTTTCTTCTTGGAGATCCTGACCACTAAAACTTCAAGTGGTTTTAATAAATGATCAAGTGTCTCTGCATCACTTTTGCCATGGCAACTGTTTGTAGCCTGTGATGAATATGACAGTTTAAAGTAACTAAACTGAATGAAAAAAAAGGATATGCTACCTTGTAACTAAGTTGGGCTAAAACCTACAATCTGGCAAGTAGGATAAGTTGATTGAAAGTGGTAGGGTGAAGAGTCTTGAATCAGGTGTAGGCATCCTTTTCCCTCTTCCTGGTCACCTCTAACAGCCTTCTTCCTTCAGTTTCAATGTAGATTAAAAAAATACATACTGCTTTCTTTAGCACAATGTTCTTTCTCAAATCACTCTTTTCCCTCTTGTGTTTCCTCCAGGTGTTCCGCAAGGATCTCATTAGTGCCATGAAACTACCAGATTCTCACCATGTCAACCCTGATGAATACTATGTCTTTGCGGACACGTGGAAACAAGAGTGGGAGAAAGGGGTTCAAGTTCCAGCCAGTCCCGAAACTATTCCACAGCCTTCTCTCAGGTAATGGTGATCATGTGCACAAAATGTCAACTCGGAGGAGATGGTCTCTCAAAAACAGATTGTCCAAATGCTGTCAGCTTTTCTCTGTTATATAGAAGTCTTCAATGAAGCAGCCTTCAGACACGTTCTTAAACCACACAAGTGCCAATTTGGAAAACGTGTCTGTGGCACTTCAGCCACAGATCTCGTTCTGTCTGTACACTGCTATAGTATCTACATTGTGAATTTAAAAAGATCTTTTTTTCCAGATTAAAAGCTGTTTTTTCATTTGAGTATGGTGAGTTGAATAAATTACAAATAAACCCATATCTTGTACATGTTACTTAAAAGGTTTCCCTATAAAGCTTGATAATATAGAGCACTAGGCATGCAGTAGTTACTGATACCTGCTAAAGTTACTCATTTGTTCATATAATTTTGGCTATTGTTGCCAAAGCTTTAACCCTTTCTGCCTTCTCTCACCACAAATGGCTGCTTAACACTGTAGAAGTTCAGTGATCTCAGTTTCAGGAGATAGATAAATAGTTTTTTTGTTCTCTTACACTGTACCTAGACTAGGAAAACATAGCAATGTAATCCTGCAACCCTTCTGTACGTGTTTCAACATAGAAATGTTATTGCCAGCATGGTCTTCAAGACAAAGATGAATGAATTGTCCAGTGAAAGTGCTGATGCCAGCATAATTTAATTTCCACTGAGGCCATTGTCAGTACCAACTTATTAAAAATAAATATATTGCATCTCATACTAGCAGTATTGTATTAGAGAAAAAAATTGCTTATAGATTTAGCTGGACTAGAGAAAAGAAAAGCTCACAAGGGATTTAGAGGAAAAAATGAGCAGGGTGAAGGGAGAGGAAGAATGGCAGAAGAACATTGTTTGTGTTAACACTGACAGCCCACATTGTCCAGTAAGAATTATGTGGGATACAGCTTGACTGCTGCCTCCTCCTCTTTTCCTTGTCCTGTGGAGGGTTAGCTACAGATAGCATGCAGAGCTGCTCTTGCGTGGCACCACTCCATTCTGTATCTCTCTGGATTCCTTTCATATATAAGGCCTTTTGCATTGAATTCAGAGAAAGATTGACCTTGTCTAGTTTATTTTTTCCGTGCCAAATCAAACTAGTCAGACACTGAGTTTTATCTCTGAGAATAATTGAGAGACTGAGAATACAAATCTTTTTCTGCCTTGTTTCTTGGATGATTTTTCCTCTTTACGTTTTTGCTTGGCATCATAATGTTTCTTGCATAACAAAAATAATGGATTGTAATGTGGATACAGCGTCATTTACAAAATAAGTGTAGATTGTGTATCCCAAGTGGAGAGCAAGGATTTTTCCCACACACACGGACACTACAGTAGAATAAATTAGCTTTCATGAAAAAGCTGGCATTTTCAAGAAATAAGCTGGCGAGATTTCCTTCTATCATTTAGGAGGAATATAGAACAAAGATCATAGTGGTTTTATGCGTAATACTTTCTGTGGGTTTCAGAAACACTTGCTTCATTGCAATAGTAGCATTTGTTAAATTGAAAATCATATGCACAGGCTTACATTTTAAAGAGGATACTGTGTCTGTAGCAAACCTTGGAACATTTTGTGTGAAAAAATGACATTTGCAAAATCTTGTCTCCCTAGCCTGGCTACACTTTCTGAATAGTTTAAAATCTGTGAAACACCAGGTTTCTTTGCACTTACAGCAAATATTTCATGTGTTTCAAGGGTGGGTCTGAAAAAGCTGTAACTATTTCTTGTTTCATTTTCATTCTAGGGTTGTAGCAGAAAAAGTGAAAGAAGTACTGTATACACGACCGAGGAAATACATCCACTGTTCCAGCCAAGAGCCCACAGAACCAGGTTACATCAACATTTTGGAACTAGCAGAATCTGTGTGCCGCTATGACTTGGATGACATGGACATCTTTTGGCTTCAGGAGCTAAATGAAGAGCTTACAGAAATGGGTAATTTCACAACGGGTTCTCATTTTAAAAGCAGCAGTTAATTTCTGCTGTTTGAATTGTAGTCTGCTTGTGAGGTCTTTTAACCATTGCTGAATGAGAATTGAATGCAAATGCTAAGACAAACAGGAGGTAAAAATGCTTAAAGTAATTACTTGCTTAATCTGTTAATGTTTTATATTTTACCTGTTGGGCCTAAAAACTTCTTTGCATCCAAAATCGTATGCAACTACTGCAGACTGAAGCGGGAGGGAAAAAGCCCATACCAGGTGAAATTAAGGCTTCAAAAGTTTAAGGGTTCTTTTTAAGGAAAGCAGATGTTTTCATTTGTTAAATTTGAACATATTATTGCTACAAACTCAGAGTTCTGAGGAGCTTGCATGCTGGGTTCTCAACAGAGTAATTGAGTTTCACACATGTTAGCCTATTTAGAATCAGCTAAGTAAACATTCTTTTTCCATGCAAGTTGTTGGTGTAGAGGGCTATGAGCAGGAGTGAGCTATGTGAAATAACCTTGGAATTATCACTCGAATAACCAAACAATGGTGTGTCTAGCTTGTATGTCTAGTATACTTCCATGAGTGATTGCAGATCCTTTAGGAAGGACAGGTGGACAAAAGAGGGAAATATCTTACATCTCCTGGATTTGCTGTTACCAAAAAAGGAAGAATCTTTAGCGGTGTGATAATCAATGGCAGTGTTCTCTGTAATAGCTATAAAATAGTGGTGACTGGGATCCTGAAGAGAGTGAGGAGAGGAAGTAGTTTTTCTGATCCTGGACTTGAGGAGAGCAGGTTTCTACTTATGCAGGTAACTGATAGGTGGGATCTGGGAGGCAGCTTTGAAGTGCCAAAGGGTGTGGATGTAAGAGGTAGAAGCCAGGACAAACTTCCCAGGCATACAGGAAGGCTGTTAGCAAAAGCTGTTAGCTTTTCAGCGAGGCTGATCTCCATCCATGGAGATTTCAAGATCTGACTAGACATATCTCTTGATCAACAATCTTTGCTGGATTTGCTATTGACTCTGCTTGGAGCCAGGGATTGGGCTGAAGCCCTCTGAAGGACCCTTCCCACCTGAATGATACTGTAATTCTTTCAATTCTGGAAGTGAGAAAATACTGGGGCATGAGAGAGAACAGTTTGAGAGCAGAAGGCACTTTTTAACAGCAGTCATTTATCTTTTCCATCTCTGTGTTTATCATTTGTAATGAGGATACAGAACTAGTAGCCTTAGTTAAAATATTAGCCTCTGCTATCAATGGTTCGTGAATATCCCAGCATTCAAAGGTCTAAGTAAATGGTAAGCTGTGAGCATCATCATTATTTTTGACAAATATTTTGATAAGATGCAGTTGGGAGATTTCTTTTAGCTATGAACATTGTAGGGTTTCTTACTCAACGTATGTCCTTAAGCTGCAAACTGAGGACCAGTCTCACAGCAAATCCTTTTTAAGTGGTCCTGCTTATGCTAAGTTTGATTAGTGGTGAGTGTATATAGCATGTCTAGTGTTCAAGTGAACAGACAGTATGGATTGCAACAGTATACTTATCTGCTATTCTATTTTTAAAAACCCAACAAAAAAAATAGAAACACTTTTCATAACTGTCATGCTTTGATCACTCAAGTAGGGTACTAGGTAGCACTGGGTGGTGCAACTTCTGTATCGTTATAAGATATGATGTATTCTTGGTAAGTTTTATTTCGTATGGAGTTAGTCTTCAGAAGAACGTAGTGTGTGGTTTTTGGACATCGTTAGTGTTTCTTAAAGTGATAGAGGTGCAGGAAGGGTTGTATGGGAGCCTCTAGCAGTTACAGCAACTGCTGTCTGTCTTTTATGCTGTAGTGTTTTCTTCAAGGTTTGATCTTGTGGTGTATGTACAATTTAAACTTTTACTCCAGTGGTATTTCTACGTATATTTATAAAACAATGCTACAATTAGTCTGTGAGTGGAAAAAGCTTTTCTATTTTTCTTTTATTTTTAGATGCTGTCTACTGCAGTAGTTGCTAGAAGTTGTTTTTTTCTCTTCCTGTTTCTCTGACTCGATCAGAAGCACCTGACTGTCCTCTAATTCCCCTTCCTTTACTGTGTTGTAGGATGTGGGCCCCTAGATGAAAACACAATGGAAAAGACAATTGAAGTGCTGGAACGGCACTGTCATGAGAATATGAATCATGCCATTGAGACTGAAGAGGGGTTGGGTATCGAATATGATGAAGACGTCATCTGTGATGTGTGCCGGTCCCCCGACAGTGAAGATGGGAATGACATGGTGTTTTGTGACAAGTGTAATATTTGTGTCCATCAGGTTAGTGCCTGTGGAAATGTTGACATCATCCCATGGTCTAAGTTTACCTAGGCAAGTGTGGAATTTGAACTGGTATTAAATGTTAATTGGAGGACTTTGTAGTTTTCTATGTATGAAGGATCATGCAATACTAAGATGAATTTTTGGACCCTAACAGTTACAGTTGATTAAGTGGCCTAGTATAGTTAAAAGATGGACAGCTGCAGTCTAACAGGAATGCAAAATGTGTTTTTGGGACTTGCAAGTACTTCCTCTGTGACCATAAGCAATTTTTCCCGTTATGACTAAACCTGCTTTTGAAGATAAACAGGGCAGGAAATACTGGCTTGCCTATTTGTGAGAAATCTAAAGATCACTTGTTTCAGGACTGTCCAAATTTAACCATCTCAAACCACATGTGGCACTTTACAGAGTGATCTTTTTTAGAAGGCATCAGCACCTGCAATAACCATGCTCTTGGTCTGAATGTTGCTCACATTTATAGTGTTTCAGAAGTAGCCAAATCTTTACACTGACTGAGCTCGGTGTAGTCAGGCAGAGGTATCAGAAAAGGGATATGAATCCTGTGGTTTCTGTGCGTTGTGTTCTGGAAGGGGGTTTTGCTATAAATTGAAAAGAGACCAAGAAGGTTTTGGTTTGTTTTTTTTTTTAATGTATTTTTCTACTGACTGCGAGCAGTACTTGGAAAACATATCTGCCTGAAAAAGGACCTGTCATCTCCTTACTCTCAGTGGGCTGGCTGCCAGCTCGGCTGCTTTCCTGATCTGATTCACCACGTGAAGCAGCCACGTGAGCCTGAGTTGCCAGTAAGGTGGCCGGTGACAGGAATATGATTGGCAGCTGGGCTGCCTGCTTCAGTCCTTGCTTGTGCCTGTTTAGAAGTAATGATGGATTTGCACTCAAAGGCTCATGGTTACCTGCTGACAGCTAAGCTTGAGCCGATGGTCTGCTGCTTCCTTGCCCCTCATTCAGCCCCACGCTGAATCCGCCTAAAACCAAGTGGGGAACGTGTCTGGGCTAGAACTAATCCTAACAATAACAACTCATTTGATTTTTAATCTGGTTCAGCTTTGGTTGAACAAGTAGCCTCAGGTCTGTTTGTCATCACACAGTTAGGAGGAGGAGGGCAGGAGTGTGAGAAAATTCCTCCTTTGAGGTACTCTCTTGTTCTGGCTGAAACACATTGTAAAATTACTGGTTTGGTAGTCTGGGCATCCTCCACTAACTAGTTGGTTTAGATTAGAAAATAGTTTCAGTCCATTTCCAACCCAGTAAATGTGATCTTAGGTGTAATGCCACCTCTGCTGTAGTAACAGAAAGAATTGTGGTGGGAATGTACCACAGAAGAGGAAAAAACCCACTTGTAAAATTTAGATTACAGCTCCCCCTGTTGGGCTTTTACAACAGTTGTCATATAAAAAAAGCCTTCAGGTTAGTCAGTCTTGCCTAATTTCATTCAGGAAAGTCCCCCTTTCCACAAGCCTGACATAAATTTGCAGTGTTTTATGATATTGCTTCATATTAAATACTTAAATACTGAGATCTTAGAAAGCTGAGAAGGCAAGTGTGGGAATTTTATACTAGATTTAATCTGAAAAAACTGTTACAACTAATGATCCTTTTCTGTTGAGTCTTCCAGTGTTACTATTACCACAGAAGGTGAGGTTTCCTCTGAAATCCACCCTTTGGATAAAAGTTTTATTTGGAGCGCTTGAGTGGAATTAGGCCTCGGTGGCAGCCAGTTGTTTCAGATATGCTCAGCTTAATCGGTGTGTGTGTGTATGTAAAGCAGGATCCATCGTGATTCCATTAAGAACCATGAGGAATTTGAATTGGAAAGAATTTTTAAAATTCTCAAACCTAGCAAAACTTAGGAAATTTCTCATTTTCCACATGGTTAAGAGCAATACTTGGAAATGTGCATAAAACCCGGCACCTCATAATTTCAGTACATGCTGTAATTTTTGTTGCAATATTATATAAATATTTGAAGTAACAAACAATGCACAGAACTGTAACAACAAAAGTGATTTAATGTTGCAGGAAACTTCCTTCAGTCCAACAGCTTATATCCCTTCACATCTAAATAGAATTATGTTAGAATGTGAAGTTCTTAGCAGTAGGAAATTGTGATTTTAAGAAGTACTAGATGCAGAAGCTAACTTAAAAAAATGTCAATGTTGTTTGCTTTGGAAATTTTAAAATCACTAAAAGAAAAAGCAAAGTTCTTAACACCAGGGCTGTTGTGCAGTCACAATGGATAAGTTTTACACTGTAAACAAGTTATACCAGCACACAGTCTGAAAAGAAACCAGGATAAAAAGATTGCTTTTGAGGCTGCTTATCTCTTTGATCACTTGACTCATTTTAAGGTGAAGAAATCACGGAGGGATTAAGTGAAGGCCAAATTATGCTTTTGCCTTTTGAAAGCTTTGCTCTGTATGAATACTAATGCTTGTGTGTGAAATAATTTCAGCATAATGATTTCAATATCTGTTCTCCAAGGCGTGCTATGGAATCTTAAAAGTACCTGAAGGGAGCTGGCTGTGTCGCACTTGCGTCCTGGGAATACATCCTCAGTGCCTCCTGTGTCCCAAAAGAGGAGGTGCCATGAAAGCTACCAGGACAGGGACCAAGTGGGCACATGTGAGCTGTGCTCTTTGGATTCCAGAGGTAAAAACCTAATTTCTGTCTCTGTCCTCCTTCTCGTTCCCTCCTCTGGCTTTTTATGTTCTCATGATTTAGGATATCCGTCTGGCATGATACTGGGCTTTACTCAGATGGGTCTCCACAATCTGTGAAGACTGGGAGAGAGTCCAGCTTATGTTCCATTAATGAGTCACTTTGTCAACTGCATTTAATCAGCAGTCACATCTTGGTGTCATTATGGTACCAGAGTGACCTGTGAGAAAGGGTTACTAATGTAAGCCACATCTTACAAATGCAGCTTTATTCTCTCTTATTTTTGATAAATTTGTGTGCTCAGATACATGTCTAATTTGCACAAATACTCCTACCTTTTTCTTTTTTTAAATTTATTTATTTAAAGAACCCCCTTTTGCATTATTTCTATAGGATATATGCTAAGATTTGTAGTTAAAGTTTCTTTGAACTAAAATTTTTCTGAACAGTGGGCGAGATGTGACTTTTTATCTCTGTTATATCAAAAAAACCTTTACTTATAAAATATATTTGTGTATACATATATGTAGAGTTTCATAATGAAATTTTACACTTCATTTTGAATCAGGTTTAGCATCACAGTATAATTCTGTAAAATGGAGTGTTCATTTGGGTATATGGAGTTTGCGTTTAATTTTGCACTTGGAATATTTATGCTTTCTTTCTGATAAGATTCATAAATCCATTTTGGTGGGTGATTTAATGTGAGGCAGTAGCCAGATATGTCAGCACTGTGACGTCAAGGATACTGTATCTTCTGAACCTTCTGTTCCTAAGTGCAGCCAAGCCTCATGCGTGCAAAACTTTGAGGAAGATGTTGGGATTCTGGGTATTTTTTTTAACTTAGCAACTAGATGCAATCTGTAATTCCTAGCTGTCTTGGGTATATATCTGCTTTTTAAGGAGGTTTGAAGTTGCACTCTTTCTTTCGGGCCTCCTTGTAGTTCCTGGCATCTCTTCCACCTTCAAGGAGAAAGGAGTTGAAAAAGAAAACCCATAGGTTTATTTTCAAATTAAAGAAAAAAAACCACTTCTTGTCCTGTACTTAGCACGTGACTTGGCTGGAAGCTTTCCTGGCTCTGAGCAGACTGGTTTTCCTTAGAGGTCCTTTCTGAGTGTGATTGCCTTACTGGTCTCACTAGCAGAAGAGGAACAGTGAGGTTTGGGAAGCAGGTGACAGCAGGGCAGGAAGCACACACTGGCTTTCTGGCTGCCCACCTCCCCCACCTCCCTCTGATGAGGGAGAGAAGCCGCTGGGAGAGCAGCCAGGTGGGAGAACTTGAATCTGGCTGCTTCCATAGCCCATTCAGTGACTCCCAAGCCTTGGGCACCTCCTCCTCTTCGTGCCAATGCCAAGTGTTTTGGGTGTGGTGAGGAAGTGGTACCTGCCAGTAGGGATGGGAAATGCCTCTTGGATTCATTCTATCTCTCAGGCTTGTGCACTGTCACTTGTAAAACAATTCAGTCACCAGAGAACCCTTTGTGAATCTCTGCTAAAATGGCATATCAGTGCCTGTCTGGAGAGTCAATGTGGCTTTATGTGCTGCAGGGGGGGAGAAAGACCTAGAGATTGAAGACCTATGTATGAAAGCTTTAGGGGAGAATGTGTATTCTCATATTTTTCCTCTCCCCAAGATAGTAGCACACTGGAACTCCCAAAAGAGAAACAGATTAATTATAAAGTCACTGTTATTCGCTCTTGTGGCCCTAACAAAGTGGAACAAAGCAGAATTCAGAGAGGAAGGGGCTATAAACATGTCTGTCTTGTAGCAAAAGGTTCAAGGAGGCTTCGTGAGTCACCAAGTGTAGTCTAGCATTGTCGCAGTCAATTGCAGCAGGTATTTTCCTTCATTAACTTATGCAGCACTGTCTTAAAATGTTTTTTTCCTTCCTGCCTTCCTTGTGATTTAATAGTGTTTAAAGGCTTTCTTAACCCTCTCTTTACTGATTGGGATGTTTGAAGGTTTTTACTTTCCAAAGTGTACTCACTGCTGGTTTATAACCATTTATTCTTTTGCCTTTACTGTCCTTTAGTGTAAATGTGTGGTCTATTTCATGTTTTCTTAAAAGGCATTCTTCTAAATAAGAAAAGGAAACACTGATACCAGAAAACCTATACTGAGTGTTTTGAAATTCAAAGTCCTTCTCTGCCTTAGATAACCCGTTACAGTTACATCCTCTGTCAGTCAGTGTGGTGTTAGCTGAAGCAGAAAACAATAACCCTCCCAGTTGTAGAGGAAAGATAAAATTGAGTATCCTGTTGTGAGTGGCCATACTCAAGGCACTGGGCTGCCCTTCCCAGCCACTGACGCAGATGTCTGTGTACTGGTGCAGCTGTTGGTGGCAGGTTAGCAAGGAAGCAGAGGACAGCAGGGGGAGGATCGTGTGCATGACAGTTGCAGATAGTAGGCTTCACAACCCATAGTTTTCACTTCCGCACACTCTTAAAACTTCTTCAGAGTATAGCAGTCAAGATGTAACCTGATGCAAGGTAAAGAAATAGAGAAAACAGCAACATCTTACGGCAGATGGATCATTTCTGCCTTGGGGTGGGAGTTTTTGGGGAATGAAGAAGTTGGCCTGTTAGCTCTCTGGATCCCTTATGAGTAGCAAAGTTCAAACAGACTTTGCCTTGACTTCTCTCTTTGAATATCAGATACATGCAGATGGCACGAAGCCAGTATAAATAAATTGCACCTGACTCTGTTAGTGCCTCTTTGTGCTTTTACAAAGTGGGGTAATATAAAGAGCCAGCATTACAAGCTGAATGGGCAGTATTTCCAATACAAATGTTTCTTGACCTCATGAGTCTCCTCTGGGGAAGGAGAAGGGAGAGTATTAAAGGGGGCAGAGAGGGACAGGGAGGAGGTCTTTGTCAATTTCCAGCTTCTGCTGGGAAGCACAGTGGAAAGCTGGTATTACTCGGTCTCCAGAAAAAATCCCTGAAGATTCTGGTTTCTTTTTGAAAAGAATGTAGACAACCTGACAAATTGATAAAATCTCTTAATTCCCAAAGGAAGTGTTGCCTCTTAGAGTGGTGGTAACAGTCAGTCTTTGTACAATATTGTTTCAGAAACACCTGTGTGACTTGTAACCAGCTCTGATTTGAGCAAGGTGAAGTTAGGTTCGTGAAAGGCTCTTTCCTTTGGGAAGTAAAATGCTACATTTGATGATTTTTAGAAGTGCTGGACATGATTTGTTGAACTATAGGCATTTCAGGGATAGTCTTGTCACTTTACCAACGATTTACAGGAAGGCCACAATAGGTTCAATTGCTTCTCATCTCTACCTGATGAGGGCATCACATATTGCCTCGTTCTCCTTCTTGTCTGGTAAAACCTGAACCCTCTCTAAAGCATCTCGCCGTCTTCCTAATGAAGACTTTCAGAAGTGCCATGCAGCAGGTTGATTATATTCCAGAAGATGTGGGCTTGCAGCTGGGAGATGAGAGGGTGAAATACTGTAACAAACATATATCTTATTTGAGTCAATTTATTCATTAATTCATGAACTGCTGGTCAACTGTTTTTTTTAAATGTGGAAATGATGAACCAAGCTTTTCTCTTGAAAAGCTGTTTTTTCCAGCTACTTAAATGATCTTTAAAGCAATGCATGATAAGGAGAGAGTAGCAAAAATACTCTGTTTGAGCACAGCAACTATGACTTAGCACTGCTATCTTTGGGTAAGTGCCTCACTGAGGAGGTCTGCTGAAGCAGAGCCTTTCCTCCTCAGGAATTAAGCAGGTTTTAAAATGAGTATGTGCGTCAAGTCGTTGATGATGTATCCCCAAAGGGAAGCTGGGAAGTTCAGCTTTGTCTACTAGCACTTGTAAAGTCACCGTTTTAATTATCAAGTGTTAAACTAATTCAAATAACTTAGATTTCCCTGCGTGACTCTCACTGTGGAGGTAATCTGTGAAGGTTACTGTAGCATAATGCTCCTAAAGTTTTCTAAAAAAACCAAAATAATTGTTCAAATCTCAGCCTTAACTGTTGTTTTTGTTTTTTTTTTAAATAATCAGCTTTATTCTGTCTCACAGTGTCACAGAGCATGACCTAGGCACAGCCTTTCTTTGAATTCTTAGGTCTGACCTCTTTGAGAAGAATTCCCTGTTCCACCACAGGAAATACAGGTCTGCCCTGTTCAGGTGAATTGTTTCTAGAAAGTGTGGAGAGCTTCCTAGTTAGTATCAGCATTGTCATTTGGCTTCAGACAGGTAGCCTTCCAAAGCACACAACTGCTTCTTCAAAAACTGCTGTGTAACTGTCAAAATGCAAACTTTTGGAGACTGGTGTTCTTGGGACAGTTATCCCACTGAAATCTTCTGCTATGTGCCATTCTCATACTGGCCCAGTTCTGCATGTTGGTTATTCAGAGCTGGCCAAGTTTTTGTTTCTTTGCCTTGGATAAATCCTGTTTGTCAGGAGTGGCTCAGGGATGACCAGAGATATAATTTATGTCTGTTCTGGTGTCCTAAACATGGAGGACAGTCCTTGTTACCCTGCACAGACAACAGGCAGTTGAGAAACTTCCATCACAATGGATATATGGAAGTTAGTATAACAAAGAACAAGAAAAGGTGTTCTGTGTGCATCTGAATTTTCTTTCTTTCTTTTAGTAATAACGTCCTTTATCTGGTCTACCAGGGACAAACAGATCATCCAGACTAAGTATGTCTAGCACAAGAGAATATATGGTGCTTTGCAGTCAGAGAAGTTTGTTCTAGTCTTTCTCAAATTGTACTTGATACAATCTGTAGTTAGGAGAGTGTATTAGAATCATGTCTTGCAGTGGGAGTGCTTGGTGGAGAGGCAGAGCTGAGAAGCAAGGCTTTCCCTGACTGCTGACTGATAGATCACGATTCTGCCTTGAATCGTGAGCTGGCAGAAGTAGACACTGTAGCAGATCTGGGGATTTTATAGAGGGAACTTTTCAAGAAAGTGTTCCTGTGTTGTTCTGAGTAGCTTGTATTTTTGTACTTTTTAAGTTAGATCTG
The DNA here is from genome assembly GCA_013399855.1 of Oxyruncus cristatus. Taxonomy (NCBI): domain Eukaryota; kingdom Metazoa; phylum Chordata; class Aves; order Passeriformes; family Cotingidae; genus Oxyruncus; species Oxyruncus cristatus. Next base: position 417,159 of record VXAY01007342.1, read on the forward strand.
TGAAAGTGGCACAGGAAACAAACAAACAAAAAAGCCCCAAACCCCCACAAGGGAATGGAAATAAATTTTAGTACTTACCACTTACTGCAGTCTCTCAACTGGTTCTAGTGGTTTAGGAATGGTATTCACCAGTTTAGTGTTTCCACTGAAGCACTCCAGACCATGTGCTGCTTGCTCACTCACCCTTCCCGCTGCTGTGGGCAGGAGAAGAAAACTGGAGGCACAAAGGTGAAGATCACTGGTTGAGATAAGAACAGTTTACTGGACGCAGCAATGGCATATGAAGAACAAACAGCAACAGCTATTCTCTCAGTGACAGAAGGAACTGACAATACCCAAATGCCATGCTTACCCTAACTGAAAGAGCTCCCCCCATCCCCAGAAAATGATGTGAGATGGTTAGAAACAGGATAACTGTAAAGGAGTGACTGCTACCAGCATGGGTTGTTTCTCTGGTTTAGCTACAGTTAGAGTGGCCATGGTGGCTGTTGGTCTGCTTTCCTCCTCCTCCCTCTGAGGGTGCTGTCTAGTAACAAGCAGCATCTGATAAACAGTAGCCTGGGCCCAGAACATTGCATAGCTTTGCACCTCTCTGGAACTGCCACAGCATTTTTCTTTCACATATTTTATCACTTTAATGGAGTCCTGTAGTTGGTCAAGAGTGAACTTCAAACCATTGGAGGAGATAAGTCCTCCAAATACTGGCCCATGCCCTCCTACATTCCATGTCACTTAGGACTATCCACCCTTGGGGTTCTCTAAAAGACCTTCCTAAAAATCTCTTTAGTAACTCTAAACATGGTGTGGACTGTGATGAGGAGACCTGGCAGACTTAGCAACAAGATCATGCTTTCCTTAACATCCTAAGGAAATTAAAAGTTCTCAAAAGCTGTTGTAACAGGTCTGAAGGAGGTAAAGGGAGTGAAAAGCTGGGGAAAATCATCCTCCTCTGTTCTCCCCACAGACTGGGTATGGTTATTAATGGACTCCAAGTGGTAGTGCCCAAGGTAAGGGCAGGAGAGCAACACTGAAGACGCATCCCAAATGACCCTCCTTGTCCTTGGTGTTATCATGCCATAAGCTAATATCACACAGTACAGCAACAGTAAAGCAATCCTGATCCCTCTCCCTGCTCTGAAAAAGAGCACTGCGATGGGCTCATAGTGCATATGCGGAAACACATGCAGGATTAGGTACCAACCCATATGAACAGAGCAGGCAACATTATGACCAATAGTTCTGTACCTAATACAGCAAATGCTTAGATTAAATTTGTTTCCAACCCACTCTGGGCAGATCTGTTGTTGTCTCAACCTTTTGTGCCCTACATTGGGTGCCAAATAAAGGCTGTCACAGTTTAGGAATGGTATTCCTCAATTTAGTGTTCCCACTGAAGCACTCCAAACCATGTGCCACTTGCTCACTCCCCCTTCCTCCTCCCCTTCCCCTGCAGCAGGCTGGAGAGGAGAATTGGAGTACAAAAGGTAAAGATCACAGGGTGAGATGAGAACAATTTACTGGAAACTGCAATGGAATAAGAAAAACAAACAAACTATACTATCAGTAACAGAAGGAACCAGCACTATCTGACTGCCACACTTACCCTGAGTAGAAGAGAGCCCTTCCCCCTATCCCCAGATGATGATGTGAGGTGGTATAGAATAACCTCTGGATCCTAGCCATGCCCCCTCCTAGCTACTGCAAAAATTACCCTGTCCTAGCCAGAACCAGGCCACTGGTTCGTAAGAAAGAATGGTGTAGATGACTCAAGTGTTTGGAAGAATTGCAACTTCAAGCCACCATGTTAAACTAGTATTATTCCACACTATTGTTTGCATGTGAGATCTTTTGAGGTTCCTTGCTGACAAGTGTGAGCATATGGAGATCTCACAGCAAGAGAAATGTGTGGATGTTTTCTTCTTCTGGTATTAATGGAGATCTTGGTTTTATTGCCTTGGTAACTGTTTTCCATGCTGATTTTTTTGTTGTTTACAGGTTAGTATTGCTTGCCCAGAAAGGATGGAGCCAATCACAAAGGTGTCTCACATTCCACCGAGTCGATGGGCTCTAGTGTGTAGTTTATGCAAACTGAAAACTGGTGCTTGCATTCAGGTACGTACTTGTCCTCTCGTGACTCTGCAGGGTAAGTCTATGTCAGAAGGGCAATTTTGGTATTGCGTTTTGTTCTTGCAGCGTTCAGAGCTGCTTTACAAGGCAGATGACTATTGAGTAGATATCTACTTCTTTATAGCTCTTTTCTATCAAATTAGTTGACTAGCACAGAGATTTAGGAATTAGCCTGGATTGCCTTCTTTTGAATAAGGCTGAGATGTCCAAGAGCCACTACTGTGTGCATTAGAGATGGACAGAAAACTCCGTCTGTTGAACACTTTGCAAAAAAGAAAATACTAAATTGGGCGAAACCAACTCCAAAGGCATCAACAGATATTTTTAAGACTATGTAGAAGATAGGATTTTGTAGGGATGGACTTTCGTGTAATTAAAATAATTATGTCCTTTTCTGGTTTGTTATTTTACTGGTAGTAATTGAGGTTTTTTGTTTTATTTTGTCTGCAGTGTTCCGTGAAAAGCTGCATCACTGCCTTTCATGTCACCTGTGCCTTTGAGCATAGCTTAGAAATGAAGACTATCCTGGATGACGGGGATGAGGTCAAGTTCAAGTCGTATTGTCTAAAGCACAGCAAGAACAAACAGAATTCGCTGCCTGATGTTGAGGAGCACCCCAAGAGCGTGTCAGAGCAGAAGCAAACAGAGAGTGAGAAAACGAGTTTACGAGCCCAAAAACTCAGAGAGTTGGAAGAAGAGTTTTACTCACTAGTTAAAGTGGAGGATGTTGCAGCAGAGCTGGGCCTTCCTAAACTTGCTGTAGACTTCATCTACAATTACTGGAAATTAAAGCGAAAAAGTAACTTTAACAAACCATTGTTTCCTCCCAAGGAGGATGAAGAAAATGGCTTGGTGCAGCCAAAAGAAGATAGCATTCATACTCGCATGAGGATGTTCATGCATTTGAGGCAGGACCTAGAGAGGGTAAGAATTTAACTGGTAAAGTTTTGAAAAAACTATTTGCAGGTGAGCAAGGTCTTTGTGGATGAAAGTGGGAGTGGGGAAAGCGAAGGGAGATAATTTTGAAAATAACTATTTCAATATTTAAAAAAAAGTAAAGCCTTCAACTTCAGTCTTTTGATATGCTGCACTGCCTGCTGCAGGCTTTCAGAAGTTGTCCCCTCTCAGTCCAGTGAGAGATTCAGTGTGAAAGGAGTGCTTCCTGACTTGCTTAGAGGTTATTCCTTTATGTATTTTAAAATGCATGTTTCTGTGCACCATGTACATATTTGGTAATTGACTCTCTGATTTCAACTTCAATTGAGTAAATGTTTAAAAAACCCATTTTTTAGCACTCAGCTGCATGGTTTGGAGTCAAGCAGGTGATATCCTTAGGTGGTTAAATTCCATGGTGACTTTTTGGCTCCACACATGCAGAAACAGAATGCTGGGCCTATAGTCGTACCACTTCCCATGACATTTGATTCAGCAGTCTAAGTCACATCTCTTCTTCTGGTGTCAGGTTGTCCCAAGTAGCAGGCAGACTGAGTAACTCATCGCTCTCTAGACCTAGATGTTCTCACTGCTTGTAGCTGCCTCAGGTCCTACAGCTAATTAGTGGTCTGAACATAACCCACTGTGTCTGCCACTGCTTGTGGCTTTACTGAGAAGGAGGTAAAGGAAATTATCTTTTCACTAGTAGCTAGCTTGGCTCTTAGCAGATTGTCAGCTAGACGGTAGTTTGGAAGAAAAGTGACCAAGAAGGCCAATGGCATCCTGGCCTGCATCAAAAACAGTGTGGCCAGCAGGAACAGGGAAGTGATTCTGCCCCTGTACTCAGCGCTGGTGAGGCCACTCCTGGAGTGCTGTGTCCAGTTCTGGGCCCCTCAGTTCAGGAAGGATATTGAGGTGCTGGAGCAGGTGCAGAGAAGAGCAACCAGGCTGGTGACGGGACTTGAGCACAAGTCCTATGAGGAGAGGCTGAAGGAGCTGGGGTTGTTTAGCCTGGAGAAGAGAAGGCTCAGGGGAGACCTCATCACTCTACAACTCCCTGAAAGGAGGTTGTAGCCAGCTGGGGATTAGTCTATTCTCCCAGGCAACCAGCAGTAAGACAAGAGGGCATGGGCTTAAACTCTGCCAGGGGAGGTTTAGGTTGGATATTAGAAAGAAGTTCTTTCCAGAGAGACTAATCAGATATTGGAATGGGCTGCCCAGAGAGGTGGTGGATTCACTGTCCTTGGAGGTTTTCAAGATGAGGCTGGATGTGGCACTGAGTGCCATGATCTAGTAATCACAGTGGGGTTGGATCAAGGGTTGGACTTGATGATCTCAGAGGTCTCTTCCAACTCAGTTAATTCTATGATTCTATGATTTGCAGTTTGAAATGCCTGTCTCTAAGTTTTTTAACTTCCTGTGCTACAAGATTTTTTACTCTGTTTTTTGGGGGGATAAATATAAATTTGGGAATCTTGGAGTTTTGTTTTGGGGTAGAGAGGTATCAGTTTTGAACAGATGGAACAGAGTGCTGGGGAAAGTATGTTCGGCAGATAACCTTTCAACCAAACCCTACACTGTTTCAGTTTTGAAAGCACTTTTAGGTGTTTATCAAGAATTTCCAGTGCCTTTTTCTATTCTGATTACACTAGGTGAAAATGTTGCTATTAACTCAAACAAATAGTAGAAGTAGAATTACTTGGAACTGAATCACAGAACAGTTTGGGTTGGAAGGGACCTTAAAGACCATCTAGTTCCAACCCCCTGCCTTGGGCAGATATACCGTCCACTAGACCAGGTTGCTCAAAGCCATATCCACTCTTGACCACTTCCAGGGATGTGGACTCCCATAACTTCTCTGGGCATGCTGTTCCACTGCCTCACCATGTTCACTGTAAAAAATGTCTTCCTTATGCCCAATCTAAACCTACCTTCCATCAGTTTAAAAGCATTGCCCCTTCTCTGTCACTATAGGCTCTGGTTTCTCTTCCTTATAATCCCTTTTCGTATATCAAAAAGCTGCAGTGAGGTCTCCCCAGAGCCTTCTCTTCTCTGGGTTTAACAACCCCAACTTTCTGCCTACAAAAGAGAGAAGTTCCAGCCCTCTAACCATTTCTGTGCCCCTCCTCTGGACCTGCTCCAACAGACCCGTGTCTGTCTTGTGCTGGAAATGCCAGAGCTGGATGCCAGACTGTGGATGGAGTGTCACCAGAGCAGAGTGGAGGGGCAGAATCGCCTCCCTTGACCTTCTCCCATGCTCCTTTTGCTGTAGTCTGGGATAGGTTGGCTTTCTGAGCTGCGAGTGCACCTTGATGGGTCCTCTCCAATTTTTTTACTGACCATTATCCCCAGGTCTTTCTTTGCAGGGCTGCTCCCTATCCATTCATCCCCCAGCCCACACTGATCCTGGGTATTGCCCTGACCCAGGAACAGGACCTTGCATTTGGCCTTGTTGAACCTCATGAGTCAATGCAATAGAGTCAAAAAAGAAACTGCTAAATGGGTCAGCCAAAATGAAAATAGATTCTGTTGCCTTGTGAAATGTGTTCAAGGCATTCACTGAATTGACAATTTAAAAAAAAAAAAAAAATTTTTTTAAATTAATAGTTATGTATGTTCAGTAACATCCACAAGAACTTTGCCAAGGGATTTTGCAAATACTGTTGGTTTGATTCTGTTTATGATACACTTTTCAAACTATGAAAGGATTTAGTTTCTTATTGCCTGTTAAATCTCCTGTTATTCCTCCGTAGGTAAGAAATCTCTGCTACATGGTAAGCAGGAGAGAGAAACTGAAGTTGTCCCACAGTAAAGTACATGAACAGGTCTTCAATTTACAAGTCCAACTCCTTAATCAGGAAATTGCTGCAGGTAATCATATAAATGTAAAATATTTACAAATTCTGCCTATATTTGAACTAAAACTGTGTTCTCTGTGTGTTCCTGCTTAGTGTTTTTAACATAAAAAACTGCCTTGAAAAATTTTCCTCAAGTACTGAATCAGTGGAAGTTAACAACACACAGAGAATTCTTTAACCTCTTAAAATATTTACTTGAATATTTCTTTATTTTATGGCTGTTTCTGGTATATGCCTGTTGCTTATTAATCACTGTGGTATCCAGATAGGAGAAAGGAACTGGTTGTGATCTCTTACATTTTTGCTTACTTGGGCTGCTTGGTCTATGGCAGTGGTTCCCCACAGGAAGCTCTGCACTGGTACTTGGTTCTCCAGCTGAGAAAGCTTTTTTTCTTGCTGTCAGAAGTTGTTTCCTTCAGGCAAGAGAGAAGAGTGGCTGATAGGAATCACTGCTGTTCTCGACGAGCAGTGCAAAGAGGCATTTCTTAGCTTACCATCTGCACTTGCTCTCCTTCCTTCAAAAAGAGTTTAAATACTCTTGTTATTAATAGTGACTAGTAACTGTTTAGGAATGCTGAGGTGCCAAACCCCACTCTGCCCTTCACTTTTATAGCAACTTTTTAAAGTAAGGAGCACAACATTTCGAAAGAGGAGAGTATGTATTATAGTGTAATTACTGTGGGGTTTTTAATAGGGAGGGCAACTGTTTTTCTATGCCAAGTTAAGATCTCTCTGGTCTGTCAAAAAACATATTGTATTTTTAATGACAAGTTTAGGTGAGTCTTTGTGCTTTTTTTCTCTACCCCTGAAACATGGATAGGTTTCATTAATGCTGATAAGGTAGGTTTTTTGACCTGTTTTAAATCAGACTAGTACACTATGGAAGCAGCACTGCTCTGAAGCACTTTGGTTTTGTGTTAATGTATTTCAGTAGAAATGTCTACTAAATTTGTTTTATGTCTTCACAAACACAAGTGATTTTTTAATGGTTATTAGGAAAGCTTGATAACTACTTTGCAGTGGGTGCCATATGCATATAATATCATAACGACTAATATATTGGGGTGAAAAGACTTTTCAAGTGTAGAGAATTTTATAATACAAAGCAGAGAGTTGAACTAAATCCAAACTGAAACTCAGTTTGAAGCATTGTTTTTTCTTCATCCAAAACTGAATATGAACCTTTTTTACAGCTTTGTTGGAACTACTTCAGTCATATCTCAAAACTAGTTCAATTCACTGGCTGAAAGCCCTGTAAAAAGGGCACATTGTTGTTTTTAATGGAAATGCTTAAATGCTTACCTAAATTCCAAAGTGGTGGTTAATTTGGTACAGTTTTCGTTACCCCATCTTCTCTTTAATGTCCTAAAATAATTTCATGCTAATTGTTTGCAAATGCTTCTTACTGTTACATGACCTTATAACGGACTATAAAACTTCTTATGGATAAAAAACCAAATTATCCATTTTAAAAATGCCTCTTTTTTTTTTTCTGCTCCCTCATCTCTTTCTCCTGTAGGCCATACCCTGACAAGTGCACTAGAGAACACACTGTTCTACCCACCACCCAGGATCACCCTAAAGTTAAAAATGCCCAAATCAGCATTAGGAGACTGCAAAAATAACTCACTGAAGCCTGGCAACAGACCGCTTTCTCCTGACAACAACAGCACTGTTTACAGCAAACGGAGCGTGCCGATGTCAAAGGAATCATTCGAAATTAAAGCAAAATCTTACCCCAGGTATCAGCACGACAGCAGAAGTAATGGGTTGCTGGCAGGGATTGGCAAGCCTCGGAGTGAGGCAAAGGACTGTGGCCCCACGCAGATGATGGAGTTTCACCGGGGTCAACCGTCCGGGAAGCCTTTAGCTCTCCAGGCTGCTTTGCATGGACAGTCTTCCATTGGGAATGGGCGGGTGCAGCAGGAGAACTCAAGGCTGATGGCCAAGTCCAATGGTCTGATGGGCAGAGCTGGAGACGTGAGCCAGAGAGACAGCTCCAGCCAGACACCCTACGAACAAGAGTCTATGCTCACAGCTCACTTGGCCAGCCAGAGCGGTTTCAGAAAATCCACCATAGAACACTTTAGCCGGTCCTTTAAAGAGGCTACCAATAGTCTAGTGAGGACCACAGAAGATCTCCGGTGCTGTGAAAAGCCAACAAGAAGACTTGCAACTAAAGATCGCTTGTGGAGCAAGCAGACACTTGAAGGTGCTCCATACCAGGACAACGATGGGTACTGTCCTGACTTAGAGCTGAGTGACTCTGAAGCAGAAAGTGATGAAAACAAAGAGCAAGTGAGGTTAAGACGAGGTAGCTCAGAGAGAGAAAGCCCAAGTAAGGACTTTGGAAGAGATTGTCACAATAGAAACAAAAAGAATATGATTTCTCACAGTTCGGTACAAAGGTGATTAGAAGCCCCCACGGGGTAATTCAACCTTTATGTAGTTCAGTGTACCAGTGCAAAGCTTGTTATCAAAAGGTTCCAGAAAATATTCTAGGACCTATGTTAGGAAGAGCTGCAGTTGGGAATGCGGGGAGGAGAGAGAAATCAGAGTAGTTTTGTTCAACTGTGAATTGGTTTGCAGTCTTTTTAAGGTTGGCTCAGTTACCCACGAAGTCGTGTGGAAATTGTGTGTTTTACTAGAGGGTAACATCTGGGAGAGCACGAAGCGGTTAATCTTTGCATAAATTCAGGAACCCGCTTCCCCCTTGCCAGCTTACGTGCGAGGACACGTGTTCATGTGAAGTCAGTCTTGTGATGGTGGACAGATTTTAAAGAAGTCCTTGCATTGCTCTAATTGTTGCAAGAGACTGCAAACATTCTTACAGCACCTGCAGCATGGCTTTGATCCAGCAATGCACTTGCGGATGTGTTAGGAAGTTAAGCATGTGAAAAGTCCTGCTGGTTTCCCTGGGAACGATTGTGCTCAGATCTTGATTGTGCTCAGATCTCCGAGCACATGCCGATGTGTTCTGCTGGATCAGGCCCTAAGTGACTACTAAGTGAGGATCCCCTTCTGCAGGAGGCTTTGAAGTGCAGTGGCGTTTGCAGGCTCCTTGCAGAGGGTGGAAGCAGGCGTCGCTGGCGCTGCCAGACTTGCTGACCTCTAGACATGCCCCCATTCCCTGCTTTTGCTGAAGGTTTTGTTTCTCTTCACAATAACTCGCTTATTTTGTAAATATAAAACTTCTAGTACTTCAGTTTTTTTAATCTCTGTACATAGTTGCTTGTTGTGGGATGCACTTGTAAATATTTTACCCAGCTAACAAGTACAGATGGCTAATTTTGTGGATAGTGTTTACAAAAGTAGATGTACTACTTCAAAGAAAAATGCTATTTGACACTTACATTTAGGCAATCACCGGTGATGCCAGGTTCCTCTTGAAACTGAGATTTCATATTCCAGAGGTGTTTTTACCTGGTGTTTTTAAAGTTGGCTGAATTTGAAATAATTATGGCTGAATTTTTTTTGCAGGTGCAAATTTTCAACCCTAGTTGCCTGAGCACAGGCATAGGAGCCTTCTGGCATCTAGGTCTGTAAAATTTTAGCCAATCATCGTTTGGAGTATGGGTTTTTTAATTGCTGAAAATCTACTATTTTATTAAGCTGCTTTTCAACCTCTGGATCAGTTGTTGTTTCCCAGGTCTAACACAGTTTTGGTGCGTCCTTTAAAATCAGCAATCGTTAAACAGTGACTAAATTTCAGCCAGTATTGAGGAAGCGAGAAGGGAAGGGAATCCCTTTCTGTTTGTTTCAATGACAGGGGATTTTTGTTTAAATGCAAACTAACTTCTTGTTTTCCAGATGATGTTGTGTTGATCAACAAAGTAACTGCACTGTTTTTCTCTGAAATGCTGTACATTTCATAAATACACAACATCCTCTGTCCCCACGTCACTGGCTGAAATGGCCCATAGGTTGTATAGGGCACCATACAGCTCCCTTCTGTTGAGGGTTCAATTTTGTCTGGAAACAAAAGGCGTTCCCCACCCAGCGTGAAGATGACTATGCAGAATCCAAACAGCAACTTGTTTTTCTTTGTGGTTTTAATTTATTGCTTTTAGCTTGGGAAATGGCAACGATATTTTCAGATTTGTTTTAAACTTGGAAATCTCCCTAGTTGCAATAGAACTAGCAGGTCAGGGGCTGGAGAACTCTTCAGTAGTGAAATAAAAAAAAAAAGTATATTTGGCAAACCTGCTCTGTTTGCTTCATGCATCTTAATTTTTTTTTTTTACTTTTTGATTTTATGTATATTTGTTGAATTGATCTTTCTAGAGCTGTATCTTCAAAATTATTTCTTTTGGTGTAAATATGCAGTAGCATTTTAGGTTTCCACATATTTTATTTTAATGGGAAATGCTTTGTGTTCTAAGCCATGGGTCATTCAGAAAAAGTAAACAAATATCTATTCATTTGTATTCTGGTTCTGATTCTCTTAGTTCTCCTTCAATATTTATTAGTAATCCTCTCTCACTGGTTTTGAATTTGTACGAAGCTTTTATTGGGAACACTTATCTGGGAGGTCAGCAAAGTGTTCACATTATTTTGTGGCTGGAAGCGTATGGCAGAAGAGAGGGAAAATGGTGCTTTAGCAAAACTCAGCGTTTCTGGTCTTCTGGGGTTATCAATTCAGTTGTTTCCAGTCTGGGCAATGGTTTTGCTAATTTTTACATGATCTTAACAGAGATATGAAGGAGCCCTTGGTTATGTAGTTCTCAAGTATTGTCCCCAAAGTGCATTTGCTAGTTTTTGTTGTGCGTTCGGTGGCTAACTGTTTGAAGTATTACCTCTTAACCTTATTTGTCAATTTTTTTTGTGGTTTTGCATTTTGTTTTATATATATAAATATATATATATTCAATTTTCCAAGATGGACTCGGTCTTTTTCAGATGTCCCCTTTTTACAAGTACTTTTTCATTAAATTATGAAACTGCTAACAATATTTTCATTTGTTGTGATTTATTCAGGGCTTTTCCCTCTGTGTCTGGCAGGTTGTGAAACTCATCACTACTGTGTCCATCAGGAGTAAATTATTTCTGCAGATCTGGCAATGCTTTAACAAGTTAAGTATCCAGGAAAACCCTTCCCCTTCAACCTCCCAAAAAAGAGTCGCTGAGCACTAATTTGCTGTGTATAGCAAATAGTGCAAGCCTGGCTTTTGTTTCTGCCTAGCTGAGCAAATGTAGCAGACTATTTGCTGCCCTGGCCTCACTTTTCAATGTATTTGCTTATGCTGTAGTATGGCTGGTTTTCCCTGGTTGGACAAAGTGAGTTACAGAGGAAGAGCCATAGCCAGGCCTTCTGTCTGATCCCTCTTCTTGTACACCCGCAGACGTGCATAGCTAAACACAGCCTGCTATTGCCCTGTGTGTGCAAAGGACAAATCAGTGCCAGCAAGTTCCCAGGTTGGTGTTTCATGTCAGTTTTACACGGACTTTTGCTGTAGTTCCCCCTGCTCCCACAGGCCGGTGCTGTGATGTACCTTGCTGGCAGAGAGCTGCTCCCTGCGCTAGAGCAGGGGAGAAGGCAAGAGGAAAAGGAAGGTGGAGAGAAAGGAGTGGGTGTAGCTGCACAACTGATCCGATAGCATCCCTCGTGTTCTGACTGGCTCTGCAATTGGCAGCATCCAAGAGAGATGGGGAATTGGCAATCCAGGTGTTGCAGGTAGCAGTGACCCTCCCTGCCAGCAATGGGTCTGGCAGCGACAGAGTGAGTGGAAAGCTGAGCAGCCGGTGTGTTTGTGGCCTGGTGTACGGGCAGGAGTGACTGAGCAGGTGGCCCCAGGCAGGCTGGGACTGGAGCTGGTGATAGGCTGGGTGAAATGGAGCTCAAGTCCCTCAGCTGAAAAGCAAACAGGAGGTAAAAAAAGGGGGGAAAAGGTGGTAAAGATGCAGACAGAAGAGAAAAAAAATCAGCACTAGGAAGAAGCAGTAAGTGTCGAACTGTCAGCTGTTTTACAGGACCAGAATTTCTTCTTCCCTGAAGGCGATCTTGCAACAGATTCCAGCAACAGACTTCCTATCTTGGCTTTCTGATTGGCGGCTTCTAATTCCCTGTGAAAGTACAGTCTGCTTGTGGGAAATACAGTCTGGGAAGTGGGAAAGACAGGGCCAAGGAAGGAAATTGGTACCCATTATTTTCTAAACAGTTGCTGTTGGTTTGTAGAGTCTTTACAAATAAGTGTGGTTACTGGTTGATGGAAACTTGGGCCAAGCACTAACAGGGGCAGTGTGGTGATTCCCAACACTGTTATTTCTGCATTTGTATTTCTGTCCTAAGAGAAACGTTTCTCGGTTATAATTTGCATATGTCATTTGTAGAATGTTTACTTTGCACCATGAATTCCAAACCATTGAAGGAGAAATTACAAATGTTTGGATATTGAATGTAAGCCTGAAAACATTTCCCTTGATTTTGATGTGGCATTGCTGACGACTGGGCCTGGACGTACAGGCTGTACTGCAGATGCATGATGTGTGTGATACTGGGAGGGACCGAGTTACCAAGTGTTCAAAGCCTGCCTCTGTGAACTGCAAAGATAATCCAGCGAAACCACTCGAAACCACTCATTTTGATCGTTGGGAATTTTGATGATCCCAGTGCTTGTAAAGGTTTAGCACTGCAGGGAATTGACACATCTAGTAGGAAGACATGCTTTTGATGTGAATTAAGGAACAAAAGGAAGCTGCTTGCACAACCTGGGAGCTTGGCATGTGAGGGAAAAACACCGGGGAAGGGCAGAGATGGAAAACAATGGAGTGCCTCAATGCGGCTTCTTTAGGAAGACGTGAAGAGTCACAGAATTCTGGGTTCTGGTTTCATGACAGATGCCATGCTACTGCTGCTTCTGAACCTTGTGCCCGCTTCAGAGCTCAACAGGCTGCTGCCCCTCCTGGGGTGCAATTCTGCAACATATCCCTCTTGATCCTGGGAAAACTGCTGCCAGGCTCTGCTCCTAACCAAGTCAGCACATCTGTAGGGATGTGACAGAAGTGGATTAAAGTGACTGCAATCACAGCTTTCTGAAAGAAAATGTTACATAGCAGTGGGGTTGTTTGAGATTAGCAGATGTGCAGGCCTGTTTCTGTTCCTCAAGTCAACCCCTCTGCAGATAACTTGGATAGGTTTGTGACTACATGGTTAAGGAGAAGCAGCCTCAGATATTTGCTCATTAGTTTCCCTGCCTCTGTGCATAGTTTCCACATAACCTTTCTTTTTCCAGTAGGCTGCTTTTGTATGGGACAACCTCCTGAATCCACCTTGCCCTACCCTTTTCCTGGGACTCTTGTTTCAGGCTGAGCAGACCCTCCCTGGCCTTCCCATTGCTTTCTCAGCAGCCCTGAAGCTGGGTGTCTGCCTCGCCTAGGCTGCCTTATCTGATACATTGTTTTAAATCTCTGGGTAGGCTCCATAATGACACCTTTACGGTTTCTTTTGGCTTAACCATCCTGAAGATATTTTTTTTTGGTTTCTGTTGTTTCTCCCCAGGTGCTGCCCCACCCTTCTTCACCCCATCCAGGGAAGAGCACTGGGCAAGGCAGGACACATTAGTGTGTCCAAATCAGTGTGTTGAGGAAAGATTTAAAATCTAGCACAGCAACAATATTAAAGGAAGATGCTCTCAGGAAATCTCCTTGTCATCTGAAAGGTCTTGAGCCTGTGACACAGACATCAAGAGATCACAAAACGGTTTGAATTGGAAAGGACCTTAAGGCTCATCCTGTTCCAATCCCCCTACCATGGACAGGGACACCTTCCACTAGATCACATTGCTCAAAGCCCCATCCAACTTGACCTTGAACACTTCTGGGGACGGGGCCGCCAGACTTCTTTGGGCAACCTGTTCCTGTGTCTCACCATCCTCAAGATACGCCACTCTTTTTATTTTCTGTGGTCTCAGCAACTGCAATGAGTCCACTGGAGTAGGAAAATGGCTCTGGTTATATCTTTGGAAGTGCACGCTCTAGTGAGGGATTGAGTCATCAGAGGGGGAAAAACATTCCTAAACTAGCCCACCCACTTCAGCTGAAACCACGGTGTCTGCTTGCATTCCTTTGTAGTTCCATCTCCCTTATCTCAGAAGGGCGGTGCTGAGTAGTTTGGGAACCCCTGTCACTGGCATTTTAGGCTCCATTTGCATCTGGTTGAATAAAGCCTGGCCAAAGTACTTTCCTTTCTTAGAACTGATGGCTCAGCTATTGTTCTGTTGTCTCCTCTAAAATGGAGTAGGGGCATTATCTTATTCTTTTCCTGATTATTCCTTCTAGAATAAGCCAGACGTCTCTCCTGGCTTAAGGAAGCACAGAGACCTAAAAGCTGGATGAGCCAGGTGATGTAAAATACTAATAAGCAAGCTGTAGTTTACACTCGTTACAAATGGCTAATACATAAACCAGACTTTCCTCAAATTGTCAGGTTGAACATGCTAAATTAAGCTCTGAGCAGTCACCCTAAACCTGCAGTTAATTTGATTATTTCTGATTTGGACTAGGACAACTTGCATGCCTGTAAGCCACAAACACTGAAAAAGCATTGTTGCTAAATCAGCTACTTGAAAGATGTTGCCTTCCCTGAAGTCCTGGGTCCCTTGCATGGCCTCTGTTGTGACTGTAATTTTGCAGCTGCTGTAGCACAAATCAATGCTTTTTTTTTTTTTTTTTTTTAACCTGAGGCAAGCAAAATGCAAATTCAGGTCACGTGGGGTACAGAGTGCATAAAAGTAAGGCATTAATGAAAAAATATCTTTGGCTGTGCTCCACTGATGAATAGCTGAAGCGCCCTGTCGCCCGACTGCTCCTAGTGCAGAGCATAGGCCTGCACAGGCACCGACTGGGAGCTCTGAGCTTTGTGAGGCAACGTCAGGTGGCAGGACCTGGCACTTGTGGGTGCTTCTGTGACAAAGAAGTTGGAGGTGCATGTGTGACAGTGGGGGGGTGTTCATGAGAGACTTGAGAGATTGGCTGCACTGGAAGGGGTCATGATGTTTGCTCACAGCACTACATTCTCAAGTAAGAGATGGTTTTTCATAAGCCTATAGCCAGTACATAAATTATGCTGAAAGTCTTCCGCATAACCTGTGATAAGTAGAGGGTACCATTTCTGGGTCTCTGAGAGAAACTGGACTCTAAAGGCTAAATACTTCAGTAGACTTCATGGTAATTTGATGCAATTTTTCTTAGGGTTCCCTGTTTGAGATTCTGAATCCATTCTGCATTAAGTTGTACAATAGCAGTGTTAGACACATAAATTAGTCAATGGGCACAAGTTTGCTGCTTCCACCTTCTCCCAAGGAGGCATTTGCAAACAGGAAAAGGGAATACTTTGGCAAATGTTTGGACTGTTCTGAGTGTTCAAATACACGATTGTGATCATCCAGACTAGTAAACAGTTGAGACTTCTCAGCAGCTTGATTTCTCCTGGATCTACTTGTTGCTTACTAACATAAAAACTTGATCTGGACACACAAGTCAATTCCAAGAACTATACTTGGCTGCAAACAAGTGCATGGCAGTGCTAACTCTTGCTTTCCAGCCAACTGATTACAGTGACTGATTTTGTTTTTCCACCTCTGCTCTTGCTTGGTGTTTTTCGGTTTGGCTTGTCTGTCCATCTGTCCACCCCTCCCCCCCCCGCCAAATGCAGTATCATCTGCTAGTGGTGAATTCTCACGTGCCCAAATGGATTCAACAGCAGGATTTAACAGGCTTGCACTGAGGTAGTGGCTCTTTGGGCTCCACTGTCCTTGGCTGCACAGTCCCTGCTCTCGGCTGCACCTTGCCCATCTGAAAAGAAGTCGTGACAGACTCCCTGTTCAGAGGCAGCTGTTAAGATACAGACATCTGATATGTGACATTTGCACTTTGTACCAGGCATGGATAAGGCCTAAGCCCTCCCACCTTCCAGCAGGGAGGAGAGGACTAACAGTAGTAAAACAAAAAGACTAAAGGTGATGGAAGAAAGAATAAAGATGAAGAAATGGCAGGATCAAGCTCATAACAGGAGAGAAGAACTGTGATTTGTCAGGAATGAGCATAAGCAAAAAACAACCTCTTTATAGCCCCTGAAATAATCCACCACCTCTTTTCGCCTACAGTCCTTAAGGGTGGGGGCATTTTTCCAGCTCTGTGGCACACTGGGCTGTTCTCCAGAACTGCTGAGCATTTCCTAACTGGCAAGAAGGGTAATGGCTTCTGGCAGGCTCGAGGAACCTGTAGGCTGGCTTGTGACTTCACTTTACAGGGCCTCCTACATCACAGATCTGCTCTTTCATGGTTGTGGATGTTAAGATTCCACTTCCCTGCTCCCTGCAAAGCAGGAGGAGCAAGCATATGATGTGCCCTACCACGTGGGAAAAATGCTGACCTACCAGCCACTTCCTTTGGAAGCCGTGGAGGTACTGTGTGTGCTCCCTATCAGACAGATTTGGAGGCCACAGAGTAGACACTGTGACTGCAATGTAACAGTGGGAAGTTCCCGGTGGGGAAGGCTCAAGGAAGCACAACCTTTGGCACCATCGCTTCTCTGCTCTTCTTTCCCACAGTGAACTCGTACTGGCAGAGGACCTCAGCTGATGCTCTCTGTGAAGGCACCCCCCTCTATGGATTCCTCCCTGCTCCTACCTTTCAGCAAGCCTGGATTAGCCATTACAGAGAAGACAAAGCAGGGGTACTGTCCTGTGCAACTAGAGCTCCAAGCTCAAAATACATGGCACAGAGTTTGTGTTCTAACCTGGTGCTCACAGAAGCTGTTAATTTTCTCCCAAGGTGTGTGCCAACACACAGCTTGTTTTGATGCCTCCAAACCATGCTGGCAAATGCCTAAGTCAGCAAGGAGCAGAGAGACTGGTGAGGTGGGTTGAGGGTATGAGTATTTTCTGCTGCTACTAGATTCAGTAAGCTGTTGTGTTGGCCAAGTATCCCAAATGGCCTCATAGTGTGCAAGGACAATGGGAGAGCAGCAAACATGGCTAAGCTTTGTAAGAATCGATAATTGTGCTTCATTGTACTTAATGAATTCTTTGCATACCTTTTTTTTTTAAACCTCTGCATCTTCTTTCCTATTTGTAAAATGTATGAAAGGAGGAGAGATGTGGCATTTTTTTTCTGGATGTTCTTCTGTGTTGGCAGTTGTTGATAATTTTGCGTGCCTCAGATTTGAGATGAAATCCTTCTGTTAGTTGTCCGACTCAGCAGCAGAGACAGAAAGAGAAAATTCAATGCTAAGCACTGAAGTAATGCCATCCAAGCCTGTAAAATGAAAGCCTAGCTGCTCAGGCAGGTAAGGTGACAGTAAGTTAATAAATATCATGTTAGTTGTCCCTCGAGAGAAGCCTACATAAAAGATGTGTTAGTAAGGTCATGTAGGCCATGAACTTTCCAAATATACCACTAAAAGAAAAAAAAGTGACCAAGTGAAGCCTGGGCTGTGAGCACCTGCTTTATGAATCAAGGCAACTGAGTAAAAGTCTTTGACAGGAGATAATTGCCAAGAGGAGTGTATCTTAAGGAACAGATAAAATCTGTAACAGGAGTTGTGCAGGTGGCCACCTGCTAAAAGACCACGGTGGGTGCCTTGCGATCACTTGTGTGCAGTGCCCCTCGAATCATATGGCTGCTGCACGTGCCAGCTGGAAACAAGATTCTGGAAGCGAGTTTTGGAGCAGCCAAGTTAATTCTCATTTGTGGGGACAGTGGTGAGCCAGCCTGTGCCTGCCTGGTGCACCCCGAGTTGCGAGGAGGAGACACACAAGATACGGAGCAGTGAGACTGAAGTCACTTGACATCGCTGATCCCTACAGGGATGACTAAACCCAAATCAAAAGGCAATATGTCATGGGGTGCTGAAGAGAACTGGGATTTAAAAAACACCCTTTACTTTACGATGTGAGGCCTGGGAGGTGGAATGGTCATAGCACAGAGATAAGCAGGCGCAACAGGGAGCTGCATCGGGAAATTTTGATGCCAGCTGTTTGCCTTGCATCTTTGGAAGTCTTTGGGGCTTTATAACACAGGGAGTAAAAGAGGGCATGGCACACGGAAGGCCCAGGATTTCTGGATAACCAGGGAAATGCTGCAAGAGCTGTGGAGAAGGATCCCTGGTGCTGGAAGTTGGGGCCAAGGCCAAAGCACAGCAAGAAGGCAGACAGAAACCAGGCCTTCTGGGAGTCGGGGAGCCGAGAAACTTTTCCACCGCGATGGGAAACCTCTTCTCCCTCCTTTTCCTCCCCGCAGCTCTTGGAGGTGGGGAGCTGAGCCGCTGCTACGCCAGCAGCGGCCGCTCCCCGCGCTGGCCTTAAGGCACTTACCGGAGACGAGCTTCCCGAACGGCCTTCGCCCTCCCCGCCGGGCGGGGGGGCCGGCCCAGGCGAGGGTACCCAAGGCGCCGCCGCCGCCCTTCTGCCCTCCCCGCTATAAGAGCGGCGGCGGGACCTCTCCTGCGCGGCTGGAAGCAGGTAGGGCCGGCGGCGTGCGCGTGGCTGCGCGTTTTATGGTTATTTATTACTGTCATCAGTTAGCGTTAATCACGATTGTTACGCTTCTCTCCCGTATCCATGGGCAGACGTATAGGTAGATACACACGCGTGTGTTTACACTGCACGGCGGCACCCTCGGGGGCGATGCCGCCGCGCCGGGCGCTGTGCCCGCGCAGCAGGACGGGCGGGGGCGGGCCCGCCGGCGGAGCGGCCTCGGCCTTTCCCTCCCGCACCCCCGATTTAATTTTTTGCCTCTCCTTTATTACTCCCACGCTGCTGCTTCTTTTTTTTTTTTT
>VXAY01007342.1:436000-513493 GCA_013399855.1 Oxyruncus cristatus
TTTTCTTTTCCTTCTTCTTCTTTCCTCCCAGCAAGTCGGTGCGGGGGAGGGGGTGTGGAACTCGCGTCTCTGAGGGTCGGTGACGATTCCCTCCGCAGGCATGTCGTCCGTCAGGATCGAGTGCGTTGCCAGCGAGGGCTACAGGATCGGGGAGTCGCCCGTGTGGGACGAGAAGGAAGGCGCGCTCCTCTACGTGGACATCTCGGGTAGGAAGGTGTGCCGCTGGAGCCCGCTCACCAGGCAAGCTCAGGCCATCACCGTCGGTAAGGAGCCGCTGGAAAACCCTCTGTTGCCTGCGGGAGTTGTGTGTTCCGACTTGGCGCCGTGTCCCTCGGCAGCTGCATGGTGCTCATCTTCTGGAGACCTTTCCCTACAACCTCTCTTTCCTAGGCCAAGAGGATAAAGGCCAGACTTAGTCCTGGGGACTTTCTTTATGGTTTTGTGCTACTGGGTTATGTTTGATCTACATCTTTTTCCTGTAAGTTGTCCACAACTAGCAAGTTGGACGAAAGTCCTCTTTTGTTCCACTTTGTCCCAGAGGTAAAGTTCCACTATTGGTTTCTGTGGTAGTTTTGTTCTGATTTGAATGAGCAATGCTCATAACATTTTCTGCATCGTAAAAGATTTCCAACAGCGAATTAAGAAGTTGATATTCACCAGCCAGAGTCTCAGGAGTTTAAGTATTTATTCCAGAAAGGAAGAGATATGCTAAGTCTCATAAAGAAAGAGTTGCAGATTTACTGCTGGATGTGATAACGTAAATATTTGTCCGTCTGAAGACAGCTCCTTAAGTGGTCTCAGTACAATTTTTTTCTCATGTTCAGTGACACTTGGTGAAAATCAATTTTGCCTACCCATAAGCTGCTCACATTATTCATAAGAAATTGATCTGGGCTTATCTGCCTTTCAAATTACTGTAGTTAGCAGTTTTAAGGTGAGAGAAGGCCTGATATTAATTTAAAAAAATGTTGCTTCCCAGACGTATTTCCTCTTAGCTTAGCGGAGGGATTGTGCTTCTCCCTGCCTTTTTCCCCAGCTCGACCTACTCTCAAAGGTGTAGTCTCATACATGCGGCCTCTGGAGATGTTGAAGGCACAGAAGCGGAAGTAGCTCCTTTTTTTATTTTTTTAATTGTTTCCTCTCTTTGGTAATAAAATAGTTATGATTAATAGCTCTGCCTTTGGGAATACCATGGCTTAAAGACACAAAAAAACCCCCCAAACACCCAAAGAATGTCATACTCAAGTAGCGAGTTTCCAAAATGGAAACTAAGGAAGTACTCATTACTGAAGTGTACAGAGAATTACGACAACCACATACTTGGCAACAATGTCAAATGCCCTTTTTAACTCAACAGGGAAAATACCGCTACACGCATAACTGTGCCTGGAGGGGAGACCCTACGGTCAGTTTTCTTTTTGGCATAAAATGGTGCTACAAATAAATCAATTCCTGCGGATGCTGCTTTAACAAAGCCCCGCAGCGTCACAGTGGACTGAGCTGGCTCCAGGGGCCAAGATGCTCGCTTGTGCTGTAATTATGCAGTAAAGAGTAGGATGTCTGGGTCCTAATACACCCCTTTCCTCTGCCGTACTTTGTCAGGAAGATCTGGGACTGTTCTTGTGTACGGGCACCTGGGGAGCCGACATCTCCAGGAACAGCCAGTCAAGGGTGCTTGGACTGCTCTGCTTGGGGGCTGCTACGCCCTGGGTAGGAGGAAGGCCCTGGGGGCTGCCCAGGTGAAAGGGTTTATGTGAGCCGTGGCCCCAGGTGTTCTCATGGGAAAGCAAATGGAGAGCTGTGTTCCCATGTTCTGCTAGCAAAGGCCCTGCTGCTGGTACAAGCAGAAAAGCACTTTTATTGGTGTGGTTACTGGCAATCCAAAGAGCAGCAAAATTACTACGTGTGGCAGGTGCCACACATGGCTGAGGGGACTCTGCTGACCTCTGTGCTGGCACGGGAAGAAGTGGCACCACTCACCCAGTGTAAATGAGCCCAGACCACTAGCAAGCTCAGCAGCGGGATTACACACCTCTAGGAGATGGAGCTGCTGGAGTTGAGCTTGCCACCAGGTGGGCATCTCAAGTGCTGGCAGCAAATGGTATTCAGATTTCTGGCACAGCGGTACCACTGCCAGGGCTCCAAAGGGAAGGGGCATCCTGAGCCATGAGCAAACAGCCAGAAAGGACCAGTTCCTCTTGGGGTGGTTTGTGGTAGTTATAAGTATTTGTGAAACTATTACCTAATTATCCCCCTGCAAAGCTTTAAATACAAGAAATGTTTTATTTTTTAAATTAGTAACTTGGTGATTAGTCCCACGTATATAAAATATTATGCCAGACTTTATTGCCCTGCCTAAAGTTATTATTCCTTATATTGTGTCTGATTGTAGGCTCTTACAGAAATGTTATCTTCATGCTCATTGGGGTTTTTTACTAATTCCTTTATAATAACCTGCAATTGAGGTTTTATGCATAATAGCTCAAGTGAGTGTGAATTAACCGTGGAGTATATACCAGTTTTCTGTTTCCCTTTAACTCTTGGGAAACTCTGCCACTCCTTGGTGTGTTTCTGGTGCTGCTGGAGGCATGTTTGAACTGCACAGCAGAGGGTGGTGCAGGGGGGTTGCTCTCCTGCCCAAGGTGGCCTGTCCCAGTGCAGAGATACTCTTGCCTCCATCAGTGTAGGGCTGATTTATGCAGGAGATGTGCTAAACAAACACAGTTGCTCCAGAGCTCTGGTGGCCATTGATTTTTCCTTTGTGTGTGGGGAGGAACCCACACAGTGACCTGTTGTAAAAAGCCCTGTTCCCCTTTTAATGCCTGGGTTGTTTGTTTTTTTTTTTTTTTTAAGCACCTGGCTGAACCAGGTGCTGGTAATGATTATAGCTCCTGGGAGCAGTGGTAACACTTAAGTTTCCTGAGTTTATGTGTCCCAATAAATTATGATTCCCTTCATAGCAACTTGCTGTATACATTAAGTATGCCCTCTTCACATGACCTTTCTATGTATTTGGACTTCAATTTGTTTGGTAGAAAAGTAGGTTGTTTCTCTTGCCTGAGTTCAGATTGCATGCCTGAAGTGGGAAGAAATGTCTCCCCATAGCACATCCCTCTTTTCCATTTCACCCTGTTTCTAGATGCTCCTGTGAGCTCTGTGGCTCTTCGGAAATCTGGAGATTATGTCATCACCCTGGGAACCAAGTTTGCTGCTTTGAAGTGGAAAGAAGAGCAGGTAACCACCCTTACTCAAGTGGACAAGGATAAACCGAATAACCGATTCAATGATGGGAAGGTGGATCCTGCAGGAAGGTATTTCGCAGGTATGCTGCAGGCGGTTCCTTCCCCCTGGTGCTTGTTAGGTTTTGGTGACAAGATGCAGTGATCAGTTGTAGATGCAGCAAGTTTTCCTCCATACTTAAATGGTGGGGATTTTTTTTTTTTTCTTCAGAGTTTAATCCCGTTTACAAATCTATTTGTATCACCTGGGCACCATCTAATCAGAACTGCTTTTTTAAAAAGAGACACACTATTCAGAGTCTGCCTAGTTTAAGACACTAACTTTGCCTTCTCCCTGTTGGCTGCTTGTTTTGAATACTGTCAGGGTGCCAATAGAAAATACTTTTCCAGTTAGCAAGTTATTATATTGTGTGTTTTGTTCGTCATAAATCAGAATTTATAGATTGTATTTCTAAAAACTATGCGACTATTTATCCTGGAGAAGAGAAGGCTCAGAAGGATCTTACCTGTGTGTAAGTACCTGATTTGGGGGGTGGTGAGGGAGTAAAACAGATGGAGCCAGGCTCTGCTCAGTGGTGCCACTGATGGGACCAGGGGGGGTGGGCACTGGCTGAAGTTCAGCCAATTCTGTATGAACGTAAGAAAACTCTTTTACTGAGGATCATCAAACAGGTTGTCCAGGGGGGCTGTGGGGTCTTCATCCGTGGAGATCTTCAAGACCCAGCACAGGCCTGAGGAAACTGTGGTGTCTGACCCTACTTTGAGCAGGGGTTGATCCTGGATGATCTCCAGAGGTGCCCCACGCCTCAGCTGTCTGTAATCATGTCCTTCTGTTTTTTTAAAACACTGTTCTGCACATCTGCTGTATGGTTGAGTCCCCAAACTTACCTGAGCTTGCATTTACCCAGCCTCTCAAGAGCCAGTCTCAGTTGCCAACTTCAAGTTGCAAAGATGAGATTTGCTTTTGAAGAAGCTTTAATGTAAGACTCATTGAGGGAGGAGGTAATTTTTTTCCATTTTCTCAGCTCTACAAGACATTAAGATTTGTGGGAAGTTAAATGCTGGCCACACCTTTCTTAATATATGAATGACTGAATAAAACATTTTGCAGGAATCATGCTGCACACTACTTCTGCCACAGTTCAACAAAAACCCGAAGACTGTGTTCTGTCATCTTTTGCTGAAAGCACGCACTTTGGAAATCTATCTTTCTTTTGCTTTTAACTCAGTTTCTTCCTCAAATTTCAGAAGCCCCCTGCGTTGCTCCCTTCTATGTTGTGATTATGATCATTGTGAGGGGCTGCCACCAAACCTGGAGGAGAGTCCCTTCACTCTGAACCTGCTTTCTCCCCTTTTGGTCTGCACAGGTACAATGGCTGAGGAGATTCGGCCTGCCGTGCTGGAAAGACACCAGGGCTCTCTGTATACACTTTTCTCTGACCTCTCAGTGGTGAAGCACTTTGATCAGGTGGACATTTCCAATGGGCTGGACTGGTCACTAGATCACAAAACCTTCTTTTACATCGACAGCTTGTCCTATTCGGTGGATGCCTTTGACTATGACCTCCAAACTGGAAAAATTGGTATGAATGGCTGTATTCTAAAAAAATTGGTTGTGCCTGAAGAATGTGATGTTTGTTCCTGGTCTGGTTATTATACAGATATGATCAGAGCTTTGGGAGTGCTTCTTCAGCAACCTCTTGAGAGCAAAACAACAGAAGCCATATTAACACCCATCTGCTCCTGTGTAGGCTCCTGGCTCAAACCAGTCAGGGTCTGTTGGTAACACTGTAAAGTATTTAAATTGCATGGCAGTTTGAGTAGTGATCTCTACTACTGTTACTAAACACAAGGCATATCTGATCTTCCAGTACAAAAAGGGCCAAGTGTTTCTCATTTGTCTAGGTTTCTGTGGCTGTGTCTTTCTTGCAACTGAGGGCATAGGTGATCTTGTAGTCTTGTACAAAACCTCTGCCTATTTTTTTGCTTTTCACTGTCTTGTTTTTTAAAGTATAAGCTTTTAAATGAAGATTCTGCAGAAAGAACTAGGCAACAATGGGAAAGCAGTAACTCAAAACTTCCTTCATTTATTTAAAACAAAACAATGCCTTAAGGGCTTCTGCAAGCTTGGGCAAAAGAAAAATTCCAATGTCTTGGACTAATAATTTGCTTTTGAGTACATGGACTGAAGTATTTTACTTTAAAAGAACCTAGCCAATTTGATGTTGAATTTTAAAACTGAATTTAAAGTCATTTTGGGCATATCATCTTGTCCCAGTGTCTCTCTGCTATGGCTTACAACTGAATTTTTCTTTAGGGTGCTTCTCCTCTCTCTCTTTCACTCTCTCTCTTTTCGTGGCAATCTGACAATCCCCAGGAGCAAAAAGGAAATTCATTAAAAATATTGCTGCATATGAGAAACATTGAAGTTGTCAGAGCATAAAATAAACAGTGTTGGAAACTTGTGTTTAATTTTCTTTAATAACAATGGATAAAAGTTCAGATAGATTTGTTTGGTTTTAGGCTGATAACATGCCTTTGAAATTGATGCTTTCCCTAACTCTGTGTTTATATAAACTCTTGAGTTTATAGATCTGAAGGTCAGTTTTGTGTTGGAATAGTGATTATTGGCATGTTGCAGCACTCTGTTTGAAAAGTCTCCAGTTGGAGCAACTCACACTTGAAACGATCCAAACTGCTTTTAGAACGAGTAATTAATTTTATTAACATATGTAACATTAATTCATTCAGTTACTCATTTAATATTGTAAGTAGGGAACATGAGTGGTGCACTAGAAAATAATGCCAGAAAAAAGGATTATACTTTCACTGGATAGAAACTGATCCTCAGGCTTTCGTGCTGAGAAACAACTATCTCAGGAAACAAAGAGAGCAGCAGACACAATCTATTTCTTTCGTATGAAAAAAACTCAGGACTTCAGCACAGCTTTTGAAAATAATAGCACAAATAACTCGCTGGGCTGTGACTGATAAAAATTTTAACAACTGTCTTGCTCAGTTGTGTGGTTTTTTTTTTCTACCCTGCAGGCAACCGTAGGAGTATATACAAACTGGAAAAAGAGGAGAGCATTCCTGATGGGATGTGCATTGATACAGAAGGCAAACTCTGGGTTGCTTGTTATAATGGTGGGAGAGTGATTCGTCTTGACCCTGAGACAGGTAAGCCCTTGCAAAAGGTGGACTGGAATTTTGTGTTTAAAGTAAAGGAAAAAAAAAAAAAAAGAAGAAATAAAAGCAAAGAATGAGAGGGTCCGTCCATCCACCCCCACCTCTGAAATGATATCTGCTCTTTTTAAAAACACTACTGGTTTTGGTTATTATTAAATTATTTATTGTTATTATTTAATATTATAATGTTTTATTAGTTATTATTTAATATTAATATAATTATTAAACAATTTGATGCCCCTGCTCTCAAAAGTTACCTTTGTAAATAAGTCTCCTTTGTTCCCAGCATCTATTGTGTTGGAAAAGGTAAAGTTGCTAAGGAGATCATCATTATACTTGTGCGTTGTTTGAGTTAGCGTTCTCTTACATCCTCCAAACTTAAGACCAGTGTTTACCTCATCGATAAATGATGTAAATGAGTAAGCCATGAAATATCAAAGATGACTAAAGCCAATTTTGAGCCTTCTTTCTTCAGCATTTTGTATTACTTTGGAGAGCCTACTGAGTTTAGTACAATTCCCACATGACACTGATGGCAACAATATCTGTTTAATCGTTGAATATTATTTACAGGATCAATTTTTTCAATTAAAATAATTAAAAAATATTTCATTAATTCCACAGCATTTTGTCATTCACACAGTAATGTCTCGAGTGTGCCCATTGTCTGAGCCTGTTGTTCATTCCTACTCTTATTCGGACTTAAAGGGTGTGCCAGGGATGATGATTTACTATGGGTAAAAAACACATGTAAAGCACTTAAGGGAAACTGAACCCCATTGCCTGCAAGGGGCCAGTGGGTGAGAATTGGAGTGTGATTTTGACAGATCCCAGAAAACCCAAGTTTGCATAATGCAGCAGAGGAGCAACTGCGCTGGGCTCCATCTTGAGTCTAGTAGAAGGCTTGGGGTTTTGTGGGGCTGCAGATTCAGGGCTGCCAGTGTCCCTTGATGCATTCTGCCTCTGCAGTGCACAGAGGCTCTGGCACACATGCACCAGGCAGGTCAGGCTGCAGCCTCACTTCTAAATCTACTGGAAGCTCTTACTTGAGTCTCAGGCTGTGATTTCCGCCTCACCTTTTGATCTCTACCCATCCAAGGTCCTGCCAACCTGCTTGACTTCAGTTCTGCAGAGTCTACACCCTAGTCCAAGGAAAAGGAAGCTCCAGCTGTGAGATACCAGCAGCTCTGGGACTTGTTTCTGGTCCCACATCCTTCCCCTTTGGTGGACGGAGGACTCCTTGGTGACATCCACCAGCCCCCTGAATACCCTCCTGAAGCAGTGGACTCTATCATCTTTCCTCTCTGGTTCACTGTTTCTATCTTCTTCCTCGCTGACCTTCACCTTCTTCCTTTTTTCACTTGTTTTTCTACTCCCTCTTGTAGGTGTTTTCTTACGGGAAAGTTAGAGGGAATAGTGGCCATAAGCAGATGCATAGGGATACTGAGAATATTGACAGCAGAGTACATACCCCTAGTGCACTCCCAGTCTCTAACTGTGCTCACAACTGGATGAGATACTGACATGTTGATAGGTACCAGTGGACTTCTCTTCTGTGAACCTCTCTGTCTCCCCTTACCCATGTGAAACTCGTACCATCTGCAGGGAATAGTAGTACAAAGTTTCACAGGTTCAGTGTCCATGCCAAAAAGAGCCACCTTCTTTGTGGATATCCCATGCTTACCTACCCTCTCATGCTATCTTTTTAAAGTGATACCTAAAAATTGCAATTTGCTGAATTCTGAATGAATTGTAATTATTTAGGGAGATACCCAAGACGGATATGAAGAGAATCCCATGAAAGCCGCTCTTTGAATGCAAAAGAGCTATTAAGTGTGGCTTGAATAGCTGACAGCCAGTTGCAGATATATCCAGTGATAAAGAGCTCATCTAAAACACGTGAGGGATTTTCAAGTTTTAGGGATGATAAAGCCTTGGGGGATTTTTTGGGGTACGGGGTGAGGAAACTTGTTTGTTTGGTATCCTCACCGAAGTGAAGGTTTTGAGGTTCAGGGTGAAGCAACTTTTCAGGTCGAGGCTTCTTTAGCACAGGTGGCTGCTGCCTTTAGACTCAGGATATGCTACAGGGAAAGACTGGTGTCTGATCCCACTAAGTTTGCAAAGGGCTCAAAACCAATGTCTAACTTGTATGTGGCAAGCCCCGTCATACCTTCTGGTAACCTGCTATTCTTACGCAATTGTGTCTTTTCATTAGAATCGTGGCATCATTACGGTTGGAAAAGACCTCTAAGATCATTGAGTCCAACCATTGATGCAGCGCTGCGAAGTCCACCACTAAACCATGTCTCTAAGCACCACATCTACATTTTTGAACATTTCGGGGAACATGAGATTGGCCCAGTTGGTTAGAGCGTGCTGCTAAATAATGCCAACATCATAGGTTTGATCCCCACAGAGGCCATTCTCTTAAGAGTTGGACTGGATGATTCTTGTGGATTCCTTCCAATTCAGAATACTCTTGTGGCTCTGTGATGATTCCACCACTTTTCTGGGCAGACTGTTCCAATGCTTGACAACACTTTCAGTGAAGAAATTTTTCCTAATATCCAATTTAAACTAAATATTTTATAGCTCTTTCTAGTGAATGTTTTCAATATCCTTTGAATTTTAGTGTCTAAAAGATTTGCTAAGTTTCCCTCTTCTATAGATACTAAGCACAAAGGAATACTTCAGGTAGATTATAGAACATCCAGGTGCAGATTTTCTTGAATCTCCAGGGAGACATTGCTCAT
Source organism: Oxyruncus cristatus (assembly GCA_013399855.1). Taxonomy (NCBI): domain Eukaryota; kingdom Metazoa; phylum Chordata; class Aves; order Passeriformes; family Cotingidae; genus Oxyruncus; species Oxyruncus cristatus. The sequence goes on from VXAY01007342.1 coordinate 445,182, forward strand.
TTCAGAGCTTTGTGAATTATATCTTCCATGCTGTTATCTGTTGAGACACATAGGGGCATGGGGCCCCCTTGTCTTGGGGGCTCATGCCTTTTCTCCCACAGTCCATGTTATTTCCCTTTGAATGTGCTTCCCACCCATTTTCTCCCAGAACTGGGGTCAGCCAGTTTCTAGGGTTCCCAACATCAAAGTTACTATTTCAACATGTCAGTAAAGTTAGTTACTGTAAGGGGACTAAGCCCTTTATATATGCAGTTGGGGGAGCAGAGAAATTACACGTTTTGTAAGGAGATTCATGTGCTGTAGCATATTTCTAGAAAGAGAAATTTAATGGTAGGTAAATAAAATAAACTTGATGGGAGTAAGCATTCCAGGATTAGCAGGAATTTTAGAAAAATCTGCTGTAAGGTGTCTTGACAGCCTTCTGGTTAGGGCTAGTGGCAATCTGTCCACTACTGCCATAATTAAGACAGTAGCTATTTGTTGATGTAATAAATGAGCAATATGAGCTATGGTAGCACTAGTTTCTTGTAAACTTCAGACATGTCCCATGATCCCTATTTTATGCAAGCTTGATTTGAAAGGCTATTGAAATTTCAGGAAAAACTTCTAGGAATTAATCTTCCTTAACTGCCGGCACTAGAGGTGTAGCAGGAGGTACGCCTCCGCAATGCTGCACGAGGTCTGCTCCCTCCGGGCTCTCTTTGTAGTTAAAAGTAGAAAAGTCAGCAGGTCTAGGGTGTGATTCATGTGACCTGTTTTAGAAAGGAATTTTATTCCATTTCCACTGACTCCATGGGCAGTCTATGTGATGAGCTCAGATACGCGTCTCTGCTGTGGATGTTTGCATTTAACTAGAGGACAAGCTGGGGTTGGGCTGCGATTTCTTTATGATAACTGAAACTGGAACTTGTTAAATGATACATCATAACAACTTTGTCACAGAAGTGTGGTTTCTCCCTGTCGTGGTGCTCCATCAGTATGCTGAAAGTCAGTCAGCATGGGACCACCCCCTGGTCCTGGATCCCACTTCTGTGGAACACTTGGCTCCACAATGGTTGTTCGCAATAATTTGTTTAAATATGTTGTTGTGAGTAGACGAACAGGAAACATCATGCATGTTTTCCTCCAGGGAAAAGACTCCAGACTGTGAAACTTCCAGTTGACAAAACAACTTCCTGCTGTTTTGGAGGAAGGGATTATTCAGAAATGTATGTGACTTCTGCCAGCGATGGGATGGATAAAGAGTGGCTTTCACGGCAACCACAGGCTGGCGGGATTTTCAAGGTGAATGATGCTTTTTCCTGTCATTTTAGAGTGTAATTTTTTTGCTCCTGCATTTTTCAGACAGCAAGCTGCTTGGAGTGGTAGGAAGCAGGAAAAGGGTGGTTGTTAGATCATTGGTCATATACATTAAGCTATTGTTTGTAGTTTTAGTTCCTGCAATATGAGAAAGTTAAATGCATTTAGAGATTTGAAAATGCGTTTGGGTTTAAACTTTGTAACAATCCTGATAGTGTAAATTTTCTATACCATCACCTCTTTGTCACTCTCCCAACACTATTTGCATTTCCTATTTACTGTGCAAAGAATGGGTAAATTACTCGTGTCTTCGGCAGTGACAGATCTGCTTTTATTTACTTTCTAGTTAATTATAACTAAATTACCTCTTTAAAAATTTGTTACCTTGGGATTTGTTTCAAAGCGCTGCTCTTTTCTGTGTGTGCAGGCTGAAGGTTACATTGTGAACCACAGGCTTAGTAGTATCTAAGAGAAGAGGCCTTTGGGGGATGGACTCTGACCTGAGATTACTGGGCTTTAGAGAAAGAGCATGTGTTGAAATTCCTGGCTGTGATGAGCTGATGTGTGCAAAATAAAGTAGGAGTACACAGTCCTTTTCAAATTAAAACATGTCCAGTTGTGCAAGGAAAGCAAGTGTCTGATAATGGTGGATTATTGCTCTAATATTTTTTTCTCTCTGTTTTAATAGATAACAGGACTGGGGGTGAAAGGAGTCCCACCGTATCCATTTGCAGGTTAAATACACATGCTCCAGAATGTATTAGAGAAGACTAATGTAAGCAAGACAAGTCTGAAGGTCTTATTCTGGTGTTCGGCATCTTTTGCTTTGAAACCATAACACCATTATAATATTTAATCAAGAAAGCATGAAAAACTGCTGAAATACATGGAATATTTTAAAACTGATCTTTTTTTCTCCCTTTAAATTTACTATAAGTATGTGATGGTACTTTTTCCTGTTGTGCTAAAAGAGTCTCATCCTAATAAGCTACTATTGTAATTCTATTTTATGATTAAAAATATTTTAATATCTTTTTGTTGTTTATTCTTCAATCTCATTTGCAACTTATGCTGTATTGGTTTCTTGATTAAACTACTTGTACTGTCTGTTTTACGTATTTTTGAAGTTGCTTATAGAATACCTGTTGGTGGTCTTAGCACTGCTTTAAATGTAACTTCATTTGTCCCATGATATTCTCAACAACTAAAACATTAAATACCTATCACTGTGTATCTGCAACTTTCTCTTAGAGCCCTCAGCTGTGGCTGTGCTTAAATTAACTCTATCTGGAGTTGATCACCATCTATTTTCGGTGCATGTCACTATGTTGCTCATTTTGTTAAATATCAACCCAGCCGTGGGGTCAAGAACTATATCTTTGTCCATCCTTTGAAGATCTTAGCCTGTTCTGGGGAGATCCACGATGACAGGAAAACATTAAGCATTCTTGACTATTTGTGCATAAATCTGCACATACCTCCTCCTGAACCAAACTCCCCCAGAGCACACAGAGAAGCAAGGTGGGCCCATATGCCCAAATGGTCACTGTTTCTACAAATGTGGAGGAAAAGGAAGTTTTATTACAAATTATTGACAGCACCTGTTGTAAAAGAAAAGCTTATTTACTGGATTGTTTTTTTGCTGGTAACTTCAGGCCTATGCGTGCTGTAACAACTGTGATGCACCTCAATTAGAAATTAAACTGGATTTTTGCTCTGTGCCCATCCTTCTGTGAGAGGGTAACCCAGCAACTGCCTGCCAAGAGGGCCAGTGGCTGTGTGTTTTCTCTCCATGTAGCTCCAAGAATCAGCACACCGTGGTTTGCCAGTGCATCTCTGCAGGCCTTGGAGCTGGAGTTAGCTTCTGATGGATGGGCTTACCTGCTGTGAACCGAGGGTTCAAAGGTGACTTTGTGCACATCACTGTTTCCCCTCTTGAAACTTTGCAGGGATATGTCTTGGCAGCTGGGAAAAAAAGGAGATTTAAGCAGCCCCACTTCAGGGCAGATGAGTGTGAGACAGTGCAGGAAGCTGGGGCTTGTTCTTTTCAATGTCCACTGTCTTTCATTTACTTTGCGCTACGAGGCAATCTCAAAGCACATTATTGAGAGAAGGTTTGAGTTGAGGGTGACTATGAGTGTGGCAATTTTAGGGCTCTGATATCACTGAAGTGATGAACCCTAAAATAACGGCAGCTCAGGAACCGTGCTGAAGGGCTGCTGTTGTTGATGGCTAATGGAAATCCAGAGATGCAGCAGAAAATAAGTGGGCATAAACACAGATAAGCTCCCTCTGCTGTCACTACTGAGGTTTTGTACCTGTGCTCACCCTCACACCATCGCAGTGGCAGTAGGGTGATTGCCAGCACAACACAAAAAAAAAAAAGCCAATTTTTTTGGCTGCATTAGAAAAGTAAGAGTGATAGTTTGTACAGGCATGAAAGATTTGGTCAAAGATCAGTTTATCACAGCTGACCAAGAGGCACCTATGAGACACAGGGACGATGTGGCTGCTTGAGCCCCTCATCCTCCATGCCATGTGTGAGTGGGTGGTACTGGGCAAAACATTTGAATAACACATGTCTCTGTGCGTGGGAGCAGAGGCAGGTATAATAAGCTGCTGCAGACACTTTACAAATGAATGCCACCTCCCCCTTTGTAAAATCACCTGCTGGGTTTTGCTATGCTGGTTTCCTATGCTTTACACGAGCAGGAAGAGCCAACTCTGCCAGGAGAGTTGTATTTTTAATGTTGCCGAAATGCCCTGGGAGCGCGTCTCAACACAGCCTCCAGTGCAGAGGCTGTAGCTGCCTTCCGCTCCCCAGCCCCAAGGAGCCCAAACTGGTGCTGCTGGCATATTTTGACTTGAGTCCCATGACAGAGCACTGGATCTGGCAAACTGAGCAGTTGCTGGTTCCCTCAATTAGGAAGGCTTCCTCACTTTTGTTTAATCCCTTGCTTATTAATGGCGCTCAACTCTTTGATCAAAGACCAGCACTGATTTCAATTAGGGTTGAGCAAGAACCCAGTGACAGGAAAGGCTGTATCAGGAGAAGCAGCTGCTGTGCCCTGAAGGATTTCTTCACCCTCATGACCAAAATCTATAGTCATAGGTGAAGCGTAGTTATTCCCAACCAAGCTGGAGAAAGCTCATGTAATCCTTTGCTGGCAAAATAGCTCTGCTGAAATAAAAGCAGGCGGCACTGACTGCCTGGGGAGCTCCAGTTCTTCCCATCTCAAGCACAGGGGAGGGACCAGGCCCTTCCTACAAAAGGGTGAAGCCACGAAAAGATAAGCCTTGGCTTCACTTTTGAACAACACTGTCGAGTGGGGAATCGCTGGGGTGAGTAGCTATACCTGTATCTGCCTGGGGTTTTTAATACCTGTGTCGTCATTACTCTAACCATGCCTGTTGTCATCTCCAAACGGGAGGATGACTGTATAGGTGCATAAAAACCGTAAGAGATTGGGACAATCGAATAACAGGCAAAGTCAAGTTTCTAGACTACTGAAAGATGGGAGGGACCCTTAAGGGAAGTAAGCAACAGAAGTATATTTTGGGGAACTGGTGGGGGATAAAAAGGGGAGCAATGGATTTACTAAATATTTGTAAAGCCAGAGGAACAAATTCTGAGCTATTATCTGAGCACATGCCTGTGGGTAACAGAAGACAAATACAATTACTTAAATACCACTTTACGTGTTGTGCTAATGCCCTGATGCGCTCTCCCAACTATTCTATGCTGATAAAAACTAGGGACTATAAAAAGAAGCTGTAAGAGTTGCATCAGAGGAGACCAGAGCGGTGGGAAAGAGCAAGCCACCCCTGAAGCAGACAATGCAGTGGGGTGTCAGCCAGTGGTACAGGGATGTGTGGCTGCCTTTGGCCAACTTCACTAGAAACTTCTGCTTTGCAAACCAGCAACATTAGAAACAAAGTGCATGGCAGGTCCGGGCTCTTTATGTTGTGGAAATAATTAACAGAACAGTTGGCTGCGTAGCAAATACATGCACCTGCTACTGCAGGGTTGCCCCATCATCAACAACACCTACAAAACCTTCGAGATGTGTCTCCTCATAAAGTGACCAGCTTCTGGAAAGGCAAGCAAGACATTGCCATTCTGCAGCATCCATGGCAATTGCTGAGGCTCCCTGGCAAAAGTCCTTCCTTCCCCATGTGTGCTACAGTTTGGAGCAGTTTCGAGCTCTTTGCTGTTGTGGGATCAGGCTTTGCATGTTCGAGGTGAGGAGCCCTATGAGTAGAGCAGGTGACTTCACATACAAGAAAGTTGTCACACAGATGGGAGTAGGAGTCAAGTCTTAATGATGCTAATAAGCCCTAATCACAAGAATATTTTTATCACTCAGAGTACTACAAAACCCTCCCCTGCATCTTTCATTAACCTTCCCTTTTATCACCCTAAATTTGGGAAGACTGGGCTAGCCCTTGGGGCAACTGAATGGTGCAATGCCTCAGTTTTCCTCTCCTGCTCTCCTGACATGAGAAAAATACTGAGCAAGGATTTTTCCCTATCACATGTCCTGGTGCTGGCACTGCAAACCAGACCATTCAGAAGGGCTTTGGTCCCTGCCTCATCATTCATGTGACTGCTGACTGAATACAAAATGTAAAAGGTTACCTGCTCCATGCAGATAACATCAACTGTTGCACATTTTTAACCGTCGCTGAAAACAGCAGCCAGTTTCATTGGACCAGTGCTGGAAAAGAGTCACCAACTCAGGTCTTGCAATATTGTCCTCGGCAGGTGCGTTGATGTGATGAACTGCAGCGTTTCGCATAGGTGTCCTCCAACTTGGTAAAAATATTCAGCTGTTTGACTGAGGGGAAAAGGGTTCTTAAAATTCTTTGGTTTACTCAGATAATTGTTTGTATATTAAAAGTTTTAGCTGTCTGCCTGCTTATTCAAACTTCAGCTTGACATGAGAAACGAAATGTGTGTTTGCACGGCGGGAGAGCGGGAGGGAAACAGCAAAGAAATGTTTTAAGGCCAGTCATTCATTGGTACTTTACCTGTATCTTTTTGGTGGTACTGAAATGACCAGTTTTTGTCCAGATCATTTGAAAAGGGATGTGGACTGAGGTTAGAAAGGCTATTTTCAAATAGCTACCAGAGAGAGGATTTAGTTTGTAGAGCAGACAGGATGTTTTTTCATTAATTTTTCATTTCTAACAGGAAATTTTTCTTATGGTTTCCAAATTCTGGTAACTTTAAACAGTTTAACTTGGAAAATGTTTCAGTGATACCCGCCAGCCCCTTAGTCTCCATAAGAGGTTTAGGCACGAGTCCAGGAGGCTGGAAAGCCAATGAAATGTTGGAGAGAGGATATAGGCAGGGTGAATGTGACGTGTTTCTCTGCAGGGATTTTGTTTCTGGAGAATACGGTGGGATTTGGTGCTTTTCGATTGGAATTTCTCTTGTCTTTCCTTGCATGCTCATCTCTGATGGGTTAGTGTTGTGCCAAGCAGGGTGTGAGGTGCCACAGGAAAAGGTGCCAGGTGGCAGGATGCCTGGGGAGCAATTACACTGGGATGTTTTGAACCGGGTTTTTTGGGGTCATTACCTCATTTCTCCCTCTGAGATGTTGTACTTGGTGAAATGCTGCTGCTGCTTCTGCTGCTGCAAAGTTCCATAGGGTGCTGGCAGGGAGGGTGTGACAGGAGGTGGACCACTGGGTGGAGGGGGGACACAGATAGGATGAGACCAGGGCTGCATCCCTGCCAGTTTGTGGGGACTCTTTTGGAGGGCAGTGCTGCCTCTTACAGTATGATGACCCTTCCTGTTAAAAACCTCTGTTTTCATCTGCTTGTAAAAACTAGTGAAACCTCAGCCAGCAAAGCACAAGTCTTCCCTTCCAATTTCCCTCTTCTTAAAAAAGGGGAGGGCTGCTGATGATTTGAACCAAAATATTCAGCAGTATGAAAAAACTCCACAGCTGGAGTGACACACAGGAGCTATTTCTTTGGTGAAGGTGATAGATGCTGAGGCTGGACATGCAGCTGGGGAAGGGAGACACACACTGAGGCTCTGTGGGACAGGGCAGGTCTCCACAGCATTGCTGGGGGAGCATGAGAAGGGTGAGCAGGCAGCTGGTGCAGGCAGGTTGGTTTCTCCCCTGCCTGTGCCTTGTGAAACAGTTGGCAATAGTGTGATTGCGTGCTCCTCATGTGGCATGTGGGACGGGCTGTGAATCAGTATTTCACCACAGCTTATCTGCCAGGCCCCTATTTTGGTGTTACAGAAGTTGGAGAAGGAGGATGTAAATGAAACAGGAACTGCTGTGAAAAGAAAGCTTTAATAAGGCTTGGTTGGGTCAATGGAACAATGGCCAAGACAAATACACACTGGCTGCTGCAGATCTGGAGGCTTTCTGCCTCTGCGGGAACTGCACTGCTGCCGGGCTGCTGCTGAATGCTGTTTTCCCACAGGGGTGAGAGCAACTCTGTGTTTTCCAGACCATGATACAATAAAGTCAGCATTGTGTCTCCAAGCCTCGAGTCCCACATATGGCAGCCACATGACACAAAGCTTTAACCCAAGAGAAACTCACTCCACGAGCTCGAGCACGGTTCAACAGGTTTAAGGAGATTAAAACCTGACATCTTATAATGTATCCTCATTTACACTTTAGATTGATGTTGTTTGCCTGTGTGGAGCAGCTTGCTGCCCAGACTCTTGTGGCCATTTTTTTTGGAAAGGAGAGGGATGTATTTGATAGATGGGTCATTGGAACCTTATCTTGGTGGTGTGACTCATTGCAGGAAAGATCCTGTGTCCCCAGCCCTGGCATTTCCACTCACAGTGATTGATGGGCTCTTCCCACATATTTTGAAGTGCATTAGTGCTAATTAATTATCTGTAAACCTTATCACCAGCTCACCTACTAGGAAACAATGCCTGCTTGAAGACAGTAATCCCTAGGACTAGTGTTATGTCAGGGATTGGCTGCCGCCCAAGAAATATCTCCCCAGTCCGTGGAAAAAATGTGCTGAGGCTGGTGGGTGCAGTGGTGGATGCGGCTCCATTAGCGGTGACTGAGGCAGTGAGTGGGCCTCTTTCTTTTGTAAGAGCTGAACGGTGGAGGGTGTTGCTCACATCCCACTCCACAGCAAGGGCAGGGCAAGCCCAGGATCCCTGTTTTGGAGGGCATCAGTGGGCTCTGGACACAAACCTGATGGATTGTGTACCCCAGGCCAGGGCTGTGGCTGATTGACTGGTGTCCCTGTGGGCACCCTGCTGCAATGGGGACGGGGGGGATGGGGTAGTCAGAGCATGAACAACTCCTGGCAGAAGCAGGTGCATGGAATGGGAGCTTCACTGGTGGCTTTGCCCCCAGATCAGCAACTGGGGTAATTACACCCCCGCAGGCTGGCATGGGGCGAAATTTGGAGTCTGCAGCAGGGGTTGGAGATGAAGCAGGGGTGGTGAGGGGGTTGATGAACATGAAATGCTTTGAGGGAAAGCAAAGCAGTCGGACTTCAAAGGCAGGAGCCTTCCTCAGTGTTTGCATATTCACACTGACTTGATGTGGGAATAGGTGCCTGGTCTGGCCTTGGTGGCAAACAGCAGTTGGTTTTTCGGGTACATGTATGTCTTCCTATGGAGAAAGCCAGTGCATCTGCATTGGTAGGGAAGAGCCTTGTTTTTCCACAAAAAGACTTCTTACTCATTGGTGCTGCTCCTCGTGGTCTGGGGGACCCTTGGGATCACTGATCCCTGGGACAACATCTTGGTCCCAGTCCAGGGCCATGGCCCAGCACTCCCTTGCCTGGAGGCAGGTGCCTCATCAGCAACTGTGGTTTAGGAAAGTTTTGTTAAGGAGAAGCTTTGGTGCCTTGAGCTCATTTCCAGCCATGAGGCCATGGAAATGCCATAGGAACCTCCTAAATTACTCTGTCATGTGGGATTTGGAGTGCTTTGCCATTTACAAACTCTGCTTTTAAGCATCATAGGGATAAACATGATAGCTTTTCATTAAATCCATTATTAACTCTCTTTCCCTCAGACCATGTCCTCCATCAAAATCGAATCTGTCGTGAAGGAGAAGAACCGGATGGGAGAGTGCCCTGTCTGGGAAGAAAGGGAGAATGCACTTGTTTATGTAGACATTAACTCACAGAAAGTTTGCCGCTGGAGCCCAATCACCAATGAGGTGCAGAGCGTGTCTGTGGGTAAGAGCCCGTACTCATTTCATCCTGGCTGTCTACTCTGTCTGCCCCATCCATCCCTCCAGGCAGGAATCCTGCAGCACGGTGGTCTCCCTTACCTTCTATGGGGCTACACTCCCTGTCCTCCTACAGCGTGTTGCTGAGCACAGTGTGGCTGAAGCCAGCTGAGCAGAGGGGACTGTGCTCAGGTAGGACCATGTGCGTGTTGCCCTTGATAAGCCTAAATGGGAATGCATGTTTCATTTGGGACCTGCAGCGGAAGACGTACAGTCCTAATGAGTGTGTCTGCCCAGAAGGTGGGAAAATCTTTGGAATACAGAGCCAGCGAGATGTGCTGGGAGGGGAGAAGGGGAGAAGAATCCCAGGGGAGAAGGATCTTAGCATCAGCTCAGCCTATCCAGGGTCAGAGATGTCTCAGTGAAGCCCAGATGCCCTCGGTGAGTGCCGACTGGCGGCCTCAGAGCTACCTGTCATCTCCTGCTCCCTCTCACCCACAGATGCCCGTGTCGGCTCGGTGGCACTGCGGCAGTGCGGGGGCTACGTCATTGCCCTGGGAACCAGGTTTGCCTTTCTGGACTGGGACACCCAGGCTGTCACCACCATCCTTGAGCTCGAGCAGGATAAACCCAACAACAGGTTCAATGATGGGAAAGTGGATCCAAAGGGGAGGTTTTTTGCTGGTAAGTTACTGGCAGAAATTTCCCCCAGAGCAAAGGGAAACTTACTACAGAGTCTTTTATATAATGCATTTTATTCCCTGTTATTGATTCCACAGTTGAGTTCCCCACAAAACCCACTGTCACAAGCATGAGCCATCTTGTGAATGCTCTGCTCAGTTACTGCCTGATGAAGGAGGACAAGGGACCCAACATTCTCTGACCTAAATGAGGAGAGAGGCTGTTGGCAAGAGCCATCCGACAGGGAGGCTCTGCTACTTGGTGGATACTGTTTGTCAAACACCTGCCTCTGTGGAAGGTGAAAAGCCAATGAAAGGCTCATGTAGGTGGGAAGTTTTCTGGTGGTATAGAGAGGGATGCAGCTTCAGCCTGGAGAAGAGGAGACTGAGGGGAGACCTCATTGCAATCTACAACTTCCTCTTAAGAAGAAGAGGAGGAGCAGGCACTGATCTCTTCTCTGTGGTTACCAGTGACAGAACCCGAAGGAATGACCTGAAGTTGTGTCAGAGGAGGTTTAGGTTGGATATTGGAAAAAGGTTCTTCACCCAGAGGGTGGTTGGGCACTGGAACAGGCTCCCCAGGGAAGTGGTCACAGCACCAAGCCTGACAGAATTCAAGAAGCATTTGAATGACACTCTCAGGCACATGGTGTGACTCTTGGGGATGGTCCTGTGCAGTGCCAGGAGCTGGACTCAATGATCCCTGTGGGTCCCTTCCAACTCAGCGTATTCTGTGATTCTAGAGCAGAACATGAGCTGCAGCTTGCACTCTTCACATGCAGCCTTCCCGGTTAGCCTGTGGGAAACAGGGATGTGGGGAGAGATCCTCAGCCTCCTGAAGGTGAGAGGAAGGTTTAGGTTGGATATTACAATAAGCATCTTCACCCAGAGGATGGTCAGGCACCAGAACAGGCTCCCCATTGGTCATGGTCCCAAGCCTGCCAGAGTTCAAGAAGTGCTTGGACAACACTTTCAGGCACATGGTGTGCACCTCTATCTTATGGTCATAGCCCATTTAAACAATGAAAATGGCCTACAAAGAGCAACAACAAAAAGAGCACATGATGCTTGCCTGCATCTCGGCTTTTGCTGTGAGCAAAACCTGAACCCCTGGTGTGTCATGGTGCTCCTTTGGGTCTTGGGTGTCTGTGACTTAAATGTCATGGCAAGAAACTCATCCTTTCATTGACCAGGATCAGCTCTGTGGGAGGCAGCTGCTTCTGATGTGCTCCTTTTCCTCCTTCTCATCAACCTGACAGGGCCTGGTTAAACCCTTCATCATAGAACTGTAAAATCGTAGAATCATGTAATGGTTTGGGTTGAATGGGATCTTAAAGATCATTTAGTTCCATAAAGACCATCTAGTTCCAACTTCCCTACCATGGGCAGGGCCACCTTCCACTAGACCAGGCTGCTCAAAGCCCCGTTCAACCCAACCTTGAACACTGCCAGGCATGGGAATCCACAACTTCTCTAGTCAACCTCTTCTAGTGTCTTACCACCCTCACAGCAAAGAATTTCTTCCTAAAAATACTTTCTTTTTAGGAAGACAAAAAAAAAAAAAAAAAATCCCAATGCTGCAATTCTGCCCGTGACCTCTTGGTAACGCTCAGAGGAGGGTTTTGATCAAACATGATGAACAAGATTCTACTTTCTTCTAACTGTGCTCCCATTTCCGTTTCAGGTACGATGGCTGAAGAGACAGCACCAGGGGTCCGAGCGAGGCGGCAGGGAGCTCTCTATACCCTTTTCCCTGACCACTCTGTAATAAAACAGTTAGACCAGGTGGACATCTCCAATGGTCTGGATTGGTCCCTGGACCACAGGACCTTCTTTCACATTGACAGCCTGACATACGCTGTCCATGCCTTCAGCTATGATGTGCACACTGGAAAGATTGGTACACATGCTTTTTAAACTTGGTGACAAGTAGCGCTATTGCTCTTTCTGCAGCAAGACCTGGGCCTGTGAGATGTGGTTGTTTATTTGACAGATCCCTTATCTTCTGGTTACAACTTGTCAGCAAGGCTGACTTTGATATTTCTCAAATTTAGTTACTTATCAGGTGTATTTGGTGAACAAACTTTTGACAGTCCTTCAGCTTACTTTCGTCTGGAGAGATGACTCCTATTTAGAGCCGTTCAAGGAGTAGTAGGGACAAGCCATTTACACTGCAGACTGAGAGAGTTTGCAGGATGTTATTTACTCTTGAGTGCCATCTACTGGAATACTTTGGTTGTTCCAGCTCCATAAACACAGATGGAGAATGCGCGTGCACGTATATCACAGAAAGTCATTTGGAGGATCGAGTTATCATCGTGACTGAGCTTTCCCAATTCTGAAATTAAAATCGCATTCAGAGGTTGGCAAGTTTCACTTGAATTCATTTTCTGGGTAAACATTTTTTATTATATCTGCAAAAAAGGAAAACTTTGGTGCAAGAATAATGATATAACTTCATTTCAAAACTCTGTGAAATATTTTTGTGCAATATCAGCCTGATATACTTCATGGGATTTAAAAGGCTGAACTGCCTTTATACTCTAGTGAGTGTGGACTTTGTGTAATCGAAGCTGAAAATGACACAAAATAACTACATTCACTCAGATTTCGCTTTGCTGAGAACATCTATTTCTACAGATTTTAGGATATAAGATTTCTAAAGAAGATTAAATGCGACTTTCCCTGTTGCAAATACAAAAATGTAATGTATTTGAGCTTCCTGACCTTAGCTAGGCTTGTGACTGTTTCTGGGTGGTAATGGCCTGCGTCAGTGCAGGTGGTCCACTGCCCATTGGCCCCACTCCACGGGCCATGCACGTGCCCTCCCATCCATCTGCAGTGCATCCTAGACCACCACTAGTTGTTTTCCAGGCTTAATCAAAACTGGTTGCTTGGTTGGCCATTAAAAAGTGAAGTTCTTGATCTTTAGCTGGGACCAATGGCTTATCACCAATGTTTAAACGCAAGTCATTATTCATGTGATGTATCCAGGCTGCCATGACCAATGAAAGTCCAGGAAAAGTTATTGCACTGGCAGCAGTCATGTTATGGCAGGCAGCAAGTGGGTTAATAGGGGAGATGGGGGTATTTTGTTCTCTTCTCTCGGTAAAATAATAGGAGCCCTAATTCAGTACAATCCCAAACTGCAATGGCTTTGTTGTGGGCTTGTTTCTGCCTAAGAAAGGCTAAGTCAGCCTTTTAACCGTCTGCAAAATGCATGTGGAATGTACATTTTGCAGCATGTCTTTCTCACAGAAAATGAACTTAGCTGTTTGCAAGGGCATGGAAGATGTTAGACTGGAATCTGATACAGAATCAGTAGCAGCCCACATAACACCAGCTTTGTAACTCTTCCTGCAGCCTGCCCCAAACTTTTGTACCATCTAGAAAAGGAGGAGCAAATGCCTGATGGGATGTGCATAGACGCAGAAGGGAAGCTCTGGGTGGCCTGTATTGATGGCGGCAGAGTCATTCGTATAGACCCAGAGACTGGTAAGACTTCCACCAGCATGTGCATATGAACATGTGAGGATTGACAGCCAGTAAGAATGGTTTGGAGGCGAGATAAGAAGGTGTAGTTCATTGCCCATTTCTGCCCCATGGGTTGCCAAGAACATCGCTGGTTCAGGCCCCGATCATGTAAAGAGTGCAGCTCCCTGTGCTGCCTCCCAGTGCCAGGTACCCCTGCTCCCATGGTTTGCTGATGCAGCACATACTGTTCTTAATGATATTGCTAAAAAAAAGAGTGTACTGCATATCTACTGCAATTGAAAAAAAAAAAAATCTTATTGTTGAAATGTTTAACTGGGAAATGCTGTTAAGGAATGATGGCCATCCCAGACCACGTGTTCCCGCCCTTCCTGGCCTCACATACTGTATTGCTGCATTTTGAGAAGTGGAAGTGAAGCCTCACAGATATGGGGGAGAGCCTGAAAAATAGTTAGAGATGAGGCAGATGAAAGAATTTGATTTCCCCACAAACTGTCCTTTAGAATATGGTCTCTATCTGAAGGGGAGATGCCTTCTGAGTAAGTGCCGCATCTGTGCCATATGCACAGTACATTCATAGTTACATTCATAGAACATTCATAATTACATGCTTCCTAGAAAATGGACATTAGAAAACAATTGCACATTTTTCCCAGGAAAAAGAATCCAAACTGTGAGGCTGCCTACTCCAAGGATCACCTCTTGCTGCTTTGGTGGAAAAGACTACTCAGAAATGTACGTCACTTCTGCATACGATGGACTGGACGAGGCCACCTTAGCTAAGGAACCTCATGCAGGAGAGATTTTCAAGGTGAGCAGATTTTATTTCCTTCTTTCTATACATCAGACCTGCAAAGCCTCATATTCTGAGAGTGTGTTGGTGTTTACTGAACTCACATTGTCTTGAATGGGCAAAGCATGTTAAAAATTACTATGACTTGTTTTGGAAATAAGGACCGCACGTGGTCCTTATTTATTGGTCCTTATAACATTTAAATTAGCAAAATTATTGGGTGGTGCTTGATAATCTTAGTGATCTTAACCTTAAGGAGTTTGAAAAAACTCCATGTAATGACTCTTTTTGGGCTCCTCTTGAAGCAGGGGACCCTACACATAGGAATTGGTTGCTATAATATTTGTTCTACAACATTTGAGTGTTTTCATTATACCCAGTTGGAGATTTATCTGTTTAATTTCTTTTATTATTTATTTGTTTATTTATTCATTTATTAACAGATAACAGGCCTGGGTGTGAAAGGGATCCCACAGAATTTCTATGCTGCTTGACCACTGACACTAAATAGCAAAGACGAAATGCTTGCATCTTGTAGTAACTCTGACCAGGAGAAGTCAAATGAACTACAGAATTTATCTGTGTGAGGATTTCTAAGCCCACATTTGGGAGTGTGTTTGTTTGGAATTGAAGATGTTTCTTCTTCTGTGGGCCCATGGCTTGATGCAATAGGTTAGAGAGGTAATCTGTGTTACAGCTTGATAGCTTTTGTTACTTACCATAAACCTCTTAATGCAGAAGTGTAGTTTTGTTGAACTTTCTGATGACTATCTCTGGATTTTCAAGTCTGTGCAGTTCCGAAGCAGAATCTGACTCCTCATGTTACCGTGATGTACCAGCAACGATATGGCAGATTTTAATAAACATTTTAAGAGTGGTGACTTGAACTGGACTGTTCTTTTGCTGTGGGACTCCCCCTGAGGTGGTATTGATGATTAGACCTATCTATAGTATTCAGGTTCCATTTTTAGATCCTTATTAGCCTTTTTTCAGGCTGTCCTGTCTTTAGGACACCATTTAGGCTGCTGAAAATAAACTATACAACTATATTTTAAAAAACGCTTACAGATGTTTTTTCTCTGCATTCAGATATTGCCATGAAAACACTGACTGACCACACACAGTCAGTGCACAAACAGGCTGTGAGCTACCAGGATAACAAAAAAGGATACTGAGTAGAGTCGCATTGTCAGGGGTCATATCTACAACCGTACAGATGGACTTCCCTTTGCTTTACACGTGTTCTTATTGTGTGCACAGCTTCGCCTTCCTGTTCCCCTTTCTTCTTGTACTCTTCCTCTCCTGTTTCAAGTATCTTCCTCCTTTTTCCCTTTAGATCCTCCCCTCCTCTCTCCTCCAGAAAGCACAACATCAAGGTGTATTTTTAGAGGCTATTCAAATAACAACCCAACCCTATCCTGGATTCACTGAACCACTGCGATCCTTTCAGTATTTGAGAGTGCTTGAGACCTGTAGATATGCAGTGAAATCTAGCCTTTGCATTGAAATTGTTATCTTCTTACTGCCTGGAAAGACACACAGCACGTAATGTATTTTCAGATCCTTAATGCTGACACTTCATGATGTTACAAGGAAGTCAATAACATGCATCGTCTACCAGACCAGAGGTTTTCAGTGCCTTCCTCTGAGGTATTTGACCTTTTCACCCCTGTTATTCAAAGCCTTGAGTTAGCCATCAGATTCTTTGAGCAGGGAGAAAATACTCACTGCCTCACAAGGATGATTTCTCCCAATAACCCATAAGTGGAGGAGCAGAGGAATTGTGGTTAGCCATGCAGAAATGTTAAACACAGTTTACATGGATCTGTATGCAGCTTACCTCTAGAATTAGCTGTTTTCTCCAAAATCATAATCCCTCTCCTGATCAGGCGATCCTCATGGCAGCTTTGAAAGAACCAGGCTGGATTGTTTTCTTTCTTTGAAAATATCCATATTGCCCAACTCTCTTATGTGGTAGCCTTCTGGCCTGCTGACAAGCAGATCTGTTTCTGAGCTCTGATGAGGCAGAGGGCAGATCAAACCACACATCCCAGGAAAATGTCCCAGCCATTTCAAAGGTAGATGTGTTAGGGAAAATTTAGGTGATATATTTGGTCTCTCCAGTTGAACTGGGCCACAGTCCAGAAAGAAATGTGAGATCAGAGGTCTGAGAAGGGACCTTCATTCACTAAGTACTATTGAATATGCTTGGCCATTTAATGCATTTCCAAAAAGTATTATTTTAAAGCAGTTGCCTGAAGTCTGCTGTAAACCCCACATTAGGTACTTTTCAGACACTTACTTTAGATGATTACTTTGGGCCACTAGCAAGTGCTTTAGTTCTGTGCTGCTTGACTAGATAATTGATATAACAGGATAAAGGGTCTTGGCCCATTGCTCTGCCTCTCTCCTACCTTGCCTTGGAAGAGAGGTGAGTCCAGAGAGCTGCACAAAGACAACTTGATTGAGAAATAAAATGTTCAACTTGTTATATTTGCTCAACATCTGGGCTGTTGTTTTTTTCCCTGGTCATAATTCCAATAGTAATTAATCTCCTGAGGGTTCATGAGAGCAAGTGTGCTAAATGCCCTTTGGCACCATATCAATGCCAAACTGGTATAAGGAACCTTGACAATTATGCAAGATTTCCTGTTTGTCCCATCTGGAGAGGAATGCGAAGGCAGGATGTTTGGAGTCAAGTCAAGTGTCCTAACCTTTAATTAAAAAAAAAAAATGTAGGAAGTGAGTGCAGATACCTTGTTTAATAAAAAAT
The DNA here is from genome assembly GCA_013399855.1 of Oxyruncus cristatus. NCBI lineage: Eukaryota > Metazoa > Chordata > Aves > Passeriformes > Cotingidae > Oxyruncus > Oxyruncus cristatus. The sequence continues at coordinate 462,402 of VXAY01007342.1, forward strand.
ACCTAATTATTTGCAAAATTGTCTATCTGCTAGGCTCTTTGCACTACCAGAAAAGTGGATAATTTTGAAACAATTTGTACTTGAGAAATCCTTAATACCCTCGTAATTTTTTTCTAGAGCTTCCCCAGGCATGCAAGCCAGGGTTACTGGTTTGTGATTTTCCAGCCACTCCTTCCTCTGTCTCTAAATGTGTGCTGCTCTCAGACTCCAAAGTCTGAGTGCTTTGGGAACTCTTTCTTTGTAGCACAGCTTACCGAACTGTAGCTGTAGATGGCCCACTACTTTTCTTCTCTTCAGATTTCAGAAGTTGCTGTTTTGTGATTTCACTTTCTAGAAAAACAAAGTGGTGATGAAAACCATGTTGGGGCTACTCTGCAGCCTCAGTTAACCAAAGTGAAGTAAAGGCCCTTTGCCTTGAGGCAAAGGGCAAAGACATGAAGGAAGTGGATACAGGATTGGGTTCTTTCCTTTTGTGCATGTAGGGAACAACATGGTATCTATAGTCCTTGCTGAGGACAGAGTCTGAGGTGGTCACTGGGTGGCTGAGTACTTGGTTGGTGTGGGTCAGCCCTCCATGGTGAGAAGCATGACAGGGAGGATGCTGGCAAGGGGTAGCCGGCTGATGGATCACAGTCAGAACATAAACCAGCTAGTCAACAAAACAACAGAGACCAATGGGAGCTGGCTTCCCTTTTAACTGAGTGGTCTGTACATCCTGCCTTTTACAAGCTTTTCTAAGTATTTACTATGTTTTATATATATTTAACCTATACCATGGTGGATAAATCTTACTTCTCTTGCATGCTTTTGTGTGTGTTTGGAATAGGCTTTCAACTCGGAAGAACCTGAATGCCTTTTCTTGCCTTTCTGAAAAGACATATCTTTGAGAAAACCTATTCAGTCTAAACCAAGGGTCTCCAAATATTCTTAAGTGCAACCTGGATGTTAATGAAGCTGGTTAAACATCACAGCTTTGCTGACACTGCTGCTGCATCCCATGTGCTCTCACAGGTCTGGAATTGGTAAATACAGGGATGTAAGGTTTGCTTCACTGGCTTGTGCTGCTGTGCCTAGGATTCTGGGTAGCAAAGATGTAAAAATACTTCTTAATCACGGATAAGAAGATATAATAATTTTTCTATAATAATGTTTATCTATTTTTTGTTGGGATTATCTACCTCATTATAGAAAGTGTAAAGATGGTCTCTTTACTAGTGAGAGAAGGGGCAGAGACAAAGTAGCTGACTTTAAATGGTCAGGCCCATCTGCTGACCAAAGTCACCCCACAGGTCATCCAGTGGTCCTGTGAATTCTTCATAGGGCAAGTGACTTCATTTTCCAATAGTATTTTCCTGAATTGAGGTTCAAAGTTCAATGTGCTTCCTCTTATAGGCTGGCCTGTTTCTGTAGAAAATGTTTCTTCCAGGACAGGGAGAATAAGACGATATTAAACTACTAGTGTTCTCAGTTAGCCATTCCATGGTTAAGTGCTCACTTTGTCAAGCATATAAAAAATGTGCTGGTGACTGACTGGTGTTGTGAAATTCTCTACCTGAGTGCAGCAGAAGTTGGTCCAAGCCTCCAGTTAGAAACAGTCATTGGTTAACTTTGTTCCTGAAATACAGCAAACTGTGGTGGAATAGAAATTAATACAGCATTTGGAATTTAAAGTTTTTGATTTATACAAGTTGTGAAAGCCTTCTCTTACCCTATTAGACTTTATGTCTATGACTTTTTAATAGCACCTATCTGGACTCTGTCCTGGTATGTACTAGATAACTGGAACTCCTGTTGATCTCCATAAGAGATGCTGTCACTACAGGATGTCTGTGACAATTCAGAAGAAACAGTCTTCTCTCTTGTACGTTTGGGATTTACATTTAATCTGGGCAATCTGTTCCAGTGCTTCACTACCCTCACAGTCAGTATTCTTTTCCTAATATCTAATCTGAACCTACTCAATTTTAGTTCAAAGCCACTCCACTTTGTCCTATCACTACATGCCCTCGTAAAAAGTTCCTCCCCCACTCTCTTTTAGGCTCCTTTCAAATACTGAAAGGCTGCAACAAGGTCACCTCAAAGCCTTCTCTTCTCTAGGCTGAACAATCGCAATTCTTTCACCTTTTCCTCATAGAAGAGGTGCTCCATCCCTCTAATCATCTTCATGGCCCTCCTCTGGACTCACTCTAACAGGTCTGTGCCCTTTCTGTACCGGGACCCCCAGAGCTGGATACAGTACACCAGGTGGGGTCTCATGAGTGTGGAGTAGAGGGGCAGAATCCCCTTTCTTGCCCTGCTGGCCACATTGCTTTTGATGCAGCCCAGGACATGATTGGCTTTCTGGGCTGTGAGAACATGCTGCCAGGTCTTGTCCAGCCTCTCATCCACCAGCACCCCCAAGTCTCTTGGCAGGGCTGCTCTTGGTTACTGCATTATGACTGACTCAGGGTCTTGCAGGTAATCTGTGTCAGGAACAGGAAGCCAACTCCATTTCCTTAATGTCAGTTCAGTGATTTACTCACTACAGAATCACTGAGAAATAAATTGCAGTGTAATCTGGAGCCTGGGGAAGCTTTCCAGTGACCCTCAGGGGCTTTAAAGCCATGAGTTACTTCATTTTTGACATTATGTCTGTGTAGTTGAGTTCAGGACAAGCATTATTTTCTGCTACAGAAACTGGCTCAAGGCACTGTGGTTTTTTGTCAGCCCTTTCTTCGCCCATGTACGCTAGCCAGGCAAACGTGTTAGTTGTCTTTCTTGTTCGTATTGTAACCTTAACACGAAAAATTTAGGATGCTCTTTTATGTGGAGATGAGAGTAGAAATGAGAAGTTCTGCAAACCATCAGATAAAGAATATGTAAATCCCGTTGTCTTTAATAGGGACTTAGTTTATCAGTCTTCAACACTGGAAATGTATTAATTTTACCTTCATTTTTTTGCTTTCCTACTGATATCTCTAGGGACAAGAATGTTTAGAAACAAAATACTGGAAGATTATTTTTTCCACAATGGTGCTAGCTTGCTGTTTTCATTTTCTCTTAAAAAATGTTTCACTAATTCTGCTTTCCCAAAACAAGGTTATTGTGTGGAGACCCATTAATATAGCTCCAGCATTTGTATATTCACCCTAGCTGCCTGGCGATTCCCCCAATCTCTCTCTCTCTCTCTCTCTCTCTCTTTCTGCAAATAAACAAACAAACTTTTATAATAAATAAATTCCTTTCCTAGATGTAGCAGAAAGGTTAGGTGCTTTCAAAGGCCTCCAGAGGGAGATCCACTCTAACTAAAATGAATTTTTAAATTTTCTAATGTCAATAACTAAGTGCTTACTTTTGGTAAATTAAAACTCTTTTTGGACATCTTCAAAACACATTCTTCCTTCTGTTGTGGATTCATATGCTTGAGGAAGTCTGAACCAACAGGTAGATGCTTAGCCATTAGTCACAACCAAATTCCCAAATCTCAAATAAAACAAAGGCAGAATTCTTTGCATGTGGGATAGCTCCTTTATTTTTATGTCTCTGTGTGGTATGATAAACCATATTTATCACATACTTTTGACCATCTATACTAAAATCTCCTTGGAATGTCAAAGATCTCTTATAATTGTTTCTGTTCACGCAAAATTTCATTTTTCTCAGACTATAAGATCAGATCAGGTACCAAAGAGTCAAATAACGCCGGAGGGTATAACATCAAAACTTTCTTACGTGCCTCAGAGATAAACCTCTGATAACAGCATAGGATAATCAGAAAGAATGGAAGAAAATGTTTAATGGTGTGATTTTTAACACTAGCCAGACAACAAGATTTTCCAGTGATACAATACCTGAGGGTAACCATCTCTAGACATTGCTAAAATACTCCTTCCTTCTGTACTGCATGTACCTGTGTACTGTAGATTTGTGTTATCTGCGATATCAGAAAAGTGTTTGGGGAAGCTGAAGAGTTTTAGTGAACACTTTATGCCTTTTTTAAAAGAAAAAAGTACTAACTGTTGCCCCTGCTAAGTTTTGCATCCATTGACCCACCTCAATCCCAACTGGAAGACAAGCAGAAGTTTCAAAGACAGTTAAGTTATCACCCTTGTAATGAACACTGATGCCTGGGCAGGCAGGAGCTCCAGGTTAATGGCCCAGCTGAGACAAAGTGAAGGATCTGGCTGGTGCCTCAGCAGATGTTTGTTTAGGATAGCAACAGCAGTGCTGTCTCATGTTTTATTGGGATAAATTAGGGATGTCAAGAACTGTTGGGGCTCTTGTGACAGAGGAGAAGCTGGGGGCAAGATTGTCCATTTCTAATAGACCTGTGCTTCATTTCATTTCCTGCTTGTAGAAAACTATGCTTCTTAAGCTCTTTACTTGTAAAATATTCGTGGTTCTGAGTATAGGAACAGATGGATCAATTTGCTCCTTATTATATAGGAACACATTTTGTTGTAATGCCTATCCAAGGGACAAGCTACTATAAGATACAATACTCTGCCTATTCACTCCTATGCTTCCTTTCCTGTATTTAACTGTTTTATCTATCAGCATGGGCTTTTATGGGCAATTCTGCTTCCTTCCACTCTGGGTAGATAGTCACACATTGAATCTTAGATTCACAGAAAGGTTAGGACTGGAAAGGACCATAAAGACCATCTAGTTTCAGACCTCCGGCCATGGGCAGGGACACCTTCCACTAGACCTGGTTACTCAGAGGCTCATCCAACCTGGCCTTGAATATTTTCAGGGATGGTGCATCCGCAGCTTCTGCGGATGTTCCAGTGCCTGTTCCAGTGCCTCACCACCCTCACTGCGAACAATTTCCTCTTCATATCTGATCTAAACCCACAGTTTAAAGCCATTTTAAAGCCATATTGTTCTGCTTTTTACTCTTGGCACTAAAAGACTTTATTTTATTGTGTTTGAGCCACAAATAAAATAAAATAAAAAAAAATAAAAAAAAAAAGGTTACTGAGGTATTTGGTAGTGGCAATGGGGATGGGCACTTTACTTAGTGCAGAGGGAGTACAGCAGCTGATGGAACCCAGTCTCAGGAACTAGGGTGATTCTGGGAGCTTCACAAAAAGAGCAAGGAGCTGGATATGCTGCAGGTGTTCCAAAGCATTTATTGTGGGATAAAGACCACTTCTCAGGACTTTCAGAGACCTTCAATAATGGCTCAAAATTAAGCAGTGCTCTGTGCTCACAATTAAAATTGGAGAGAGACTCACCAGCACCTATTCTGTGTGACAAAGAAAGAAGAAGAGGCCTCACAAACTGTGATGAATGACTTACTTATTTGATATAAAGACACCAGTTTCATGACCATTACTTCCCCTGACAATAGGACCAGGGGACACTCTATGAGGACAGGAAAGCCACCGTCACCTCGATAACTCCATAGGTCCCACTGCATTCTTACAGTGCACTCCTCTCACACATGCAGCAAAGATAGTCTCTGTAATCTTTCATTCTGATAAACCCTAATCCTGGACTATGACCATTAGAGTATCAGAAATCAATAGCACCAAACGTCCACGGCCTAGGAGTTAAAAATGTACACACAGTCTTTGCTGCAGAGTATGACAGGCAACTGAAGAATAATGCAATGCATAAGGTATCAGTGCAATTAAAGGAAGGAGATCATTACTGATGGAAGACATCTTCAGCTAACTTAGTTAAGCCTAAGCTAACTTAACTCTCAAATTCTTATGAATTCCTGATGGTACTTGCAAGGAGAGGCTTCTCTGCATTCAGTACAGGAGGAGCCATTTTAGTTTGAAGTATTCTATTACTTTAGCACTAAACTAATCTTTACATCACTAAGACAAGTGCATATACCTGTTATTTACTTTTGAGCTGGTTTAAATAGTTTCTGGAAAACACAAGGTCATCTCTTGCATCCCATTGTTCTGCAAGAACTTGTTTCCTGCAAGAAGTGTTTATCGTAAAGAGTAAGCTGGTGAGGTTTCAATGTTTTATGGTGCAGGTTGCTATATTCTCTTAAGTTTCATGCCCCTAAAGGTATCTAGGATTTAAAAATCTTCTTCACTTAATCTATCTAAAACATAGAAGTTGATGGTCAAAAACATTGATTTACCATTCCTGAAAAGAAGACCTTATTATGACAGATGGGCCATTTTGTGTTTTTCAAATCTATACCTTCAAGATCTGTAAAGATGCAGGGAGAAATCAAGATATCGATTACATCAAGTTACACTTTAAAATCTTTTTTTTTTGTTTGTTTGTTTTAATATTCAACATGCCTAAACACTTCTTTGTGAAATGAAAGATGAAATGCTAAGACATGATCCAAAGCCCTATGTGTGATCTGATGGAGAATAAGGCTTCTTCTGGGCTCTGCTATAAAACCCATTTGTGCTACATACATGATAAGAAAAGGAAGACTCTTCATCATTGCCTTCTGCTTGAGAGATGTTACTGCCTTCCCTTGAAATAACTTGTCCATTGGAACTTTACAGGTGGATCCCTGGTAAACCTGCAATGGGATAATTTTAAATTCATCCTATTAAAATCCTTTATGGTGTATACTACCCCACTGTGAAGAAAAGAGAGAAAACGCAGTAAGGGATCAGCTTGATTAAAGCACGAACTCTGCATGAACCTTAAACACAAGAAACAATCAAGCTGGAAGCAGAAACCAGGTCAGACTACCGAGGATGAGTGATAAATATAACATGAAGATGTTGGAACAAAATCTTAAAAAGTCAAAGCTCAAAACATGATGCATCTGCCAAGAGGTATAAATCACTTTATACCATTTTAGAAGTGCCACTGTAGCAGAGGGAAGGTGAAAGAAAGGGTGAATTAGTCAGCTGTTCAGCAGAGAGGAAAAGATATTGCTAGGTGATACTCAGAGAGTAAAATTTCGTAATAACTTCTTTTTGCCTCAGTCTTTACAAGAACGATCAATTTCAATAGATAGGTATTATAGTTAACAAATATTTCATACCAGTGATATCAGTAAAAATATTAACTTTGAATGGGGAAGGAAAAGTTTAGACATCAGCGTTTTTCAAATCAGCGGAGGATTATGTGTTTTCTTATGAAGAAATTAAAGACTTTCACAATGAAATACGAATGTTTTACTTGACGTGTGTGATGGGTAGGTAATGAAAGGTTCATGAATTAAAAACCAGTGCGTGTCTTTAAATAAGGAGAAAGGAAGATTGGCGTATGATTCAGCCACTAGCTTAATTTCTGCTTTCAGAAAAGGTTTCAGCAACTGATAAACTATTTGTTCATTTGTACTGGAAGACAATGAGGATGTGAGCAACAGCCAGTACAAAATTATTAAATCCAGGTAATTTCTCCCTACGTCAGGACAACAGGATTTGAGAACTATGCGAAGCCATGTGACATCAAAAGAGCAGCTACCTCTTTGTTCTGCCACTGTAGGTACCACTTGTGAAGGGCAGAAATAGCTGTAGATTAAATTTGTCTAAGACTGTAGACTGTTTGTTTTGCCTAAAGTACTGGATTATTGAGTTTGTTTGTGCTGTGTGTTGCAGTATTGACAAACTGAAAGTCGAAGTAACAGTTGATATTGATGTCAGGTTCTCCTCCTGCGTCAAAATGAGATTCATGCGAGCTGTAAACACAAGCAGTGGGTGGGTTTTGAGCTGCCTCCTGAATGCCTTGCCAGATTCTGTGTGGCAGGGTAAAGGCAGACTAACTTTGGCCAGTCCTGACTTCTGGTGAGCTTTGTGCCTGTATCTGCATCCCCCTTCAGTCTTCTTTCTATCCTATCATGCTCCAGCACTTGCACATGCTTCTTTAGAGCAGCTTGGACTTGTGCATGTGATGGAAATCCAGTAAAGCCAGTACGGCCACAATCACTGGAAGTATGACTTAAAATTATCTTTTCAATGCATGTACAGGAAGGTACAGAAAGGTTCAAGCAGGTGTTTCATTTCTCTTAGGAGCTACAAACTAAGGACAGAAGCTCCAGATGACCCGGAATATTGCTGTGGAGAAAAGGAGTGAAAAACGTAAAGATTAGCTTGAGATGATACTGCAGTATGAAAGTTTTCAAGGATTATGGTGGTTTTTTTGAGTTGTTTCAGCATAAATTACTCTTTCTGTCAAAAAAAAAAAAAAATAGAGTACTACGGACACACTCTACTGTGCTATCTTGGCTTGGGGAAGGTTGTACTTTTGCTGGCCTGGAATAATTTGGGATCCAGAATTGTGTCCTCCAGTCTGGGATCTCCTAATACTCTGAAGGCACCGCTCCTGGGATGACTGCCCACAGTGGTGTGCTCTTGTTCCCTCTGCCAGTCTTCTGCCTGGGCCAGGGTTCTTTTCACTGTAAGACACAATTACTGATTCCGGTAAACTTTGATGAAAGGTTATTGCTTTGAAACCAACAAAATCTTCACTGTATGGAGAAGAGAAACAGGCAGCTCTAGGGTGTAACTCAGCAGACTGATTTTAGATGTCTACTCGAGGCTGGTGAATGGCATTTTAATTTCATTTTAATTAATTACTCCCTTTGATAGTAAAAGGAGTCTTAGCTGTGTAGTGCTTAGCTGGGTAGTGCATCAGTAGACATCTACACTGCAAGTATCTGTGGAGCTGATTGAGCTGAATCCCACTTTACTGTTCTGGTGACCTGGACTTGTTTCTCAAGGGTAGGTGACTTTGCCCAAAAGGTTAAAATATTACCTGTGAGATCACTGAGTGATGGCGTAGGCTTGTGCCTTTGGGCAGCAATGCTGGGTAGTGACAGCGGTCACTTCTTCCTTCCCAGTGTTTGGAGGACTTTTCTAAACTCTGTTCTCAAGAGGAGATTTATGTAGGTTGGCACAGGAGTCGTCCCAGTTAAGGGATGCTGGAGCCTGACATTGCTCTGTTTGTTTCCCCTCATTTGATAAGAGCTTCCTTTTCCATGATTAATAACCCTCTCTGCATCTCATGATGTTCATTACACTGCTGGTATAAGAGTGGGGTGTAAAGGACACCAAGGACAGAATCATAGAAAAATTTGGGTTGGAAAGGACCTTAAAGGTCATCTAGTTCCAACCCCCCTTCCATGGGCAGGGACACTTCTCACTAGATGTTCAAAGCCCCATCCAACCTGGTCTTGAACATTGTGAGTGTGAATGGGGCATCCACACTTTATCACAGAATCACAGAATGTTAAGGGTTAAGGGTTGGAAAGAATCTTAAAATCCATCTAGTCCAACCCTGCCTCTGCCATGGGCAAGGACACCTTCCACTAGACCAGGTTGCCCAAGGCGTTATCCAACCTGGACTTGAGCTCTGCAAGGTTGGGAAATCCATATCCTCCCTGGGCAACCTGTTCCAGTATCTCAGCACCCTCACAGTAAAGAATTTCTTCCTAGTATTTAACCCAAATTTCCTCTCTTTCAATTTGTACCTATTACTCCTTGTTCTATCACTACAACTTCTCTGAGCGTATCCTGTGAAAGAAAGCTTGGTACAGATACACATGGATCATCTTCCTGGAAGATCTGGAGACAGACCAGCGCTATCACCTCCACTCTTGGGTCACTGAGGCACAAACAGGATTGTTTAAGAACTCCAGCAGATTCGGAGGGCCCCAGCGGAACCCCATCTGCTACCTCCTTCTCTGCTAACACCTAGTGGGTTTTGGTGACTTGGGGACTGCAGTAGGGGCTGGTAGTTGGAATTAGTGGGAGTAACTGCTGAAAGAAGGGCAGGAAAAAATTAGTGCCCAGGAAAGCTGATAGCAAGCCTTTCAGACACTATCTTTCCTCCTCTGGCTGCTGCTGCTGTTGCTCCATCCTGCTCCCACTCAATGCCAATGCCAATGAAGTCTGCACCCACTTTCACAAGTGTGAGTGGGAGTAACTTGAGTCAGCTCCTTACCACTTCTTCAATATAGGTGGTCTCTGCTGAGCATGCAGCCATCAAACTGCTGGGGCGGCTTTGGGGTGGCTATCCTAGGAATTTGCTCTTGATTTTCCGTAAGAAGTAGGCCACTGAGAAAGAGTTACTATTTTCTATGGTCTATCACTAGGGACTTCTCAGTAGGACAGAAAGCAAACTTCTTGTTTGCTCTAACAAATGTGCTCTAACGTGCTCATTTCCACTTACAGTTGCCTGTTGATGTGAAGACAATGTCTTAAGGTGAACTGTCATTCGTAAGGAACATCTCCTGCTATGTTAGTGACTTTTCTTAAAATTTAAACCACATGGGATAACTTTATAAACTTCTCATTTATTTTCAGCATCTGCTTTAAATGTTTGTGTGGTTGAGGATCGAGGGAGGAATTAATGTCAAAAAGTGCTAGGTTCACTGAAGTTCTTTCTTTTCCTTTAAAAATAGGGAGTTTTGTTGTTCATTTTTCTTCTGTTATTCTCAGGATGATCCATGGAATAGGCTGATTCCTCTTAAAAGATGTTACTTAAAAATATCTTTTAAATGACTTCCCCGTTTAAAAAAATCTCCATGATCTAAAAGTTGACCTTTTTTTACCAGATAAGATTAGGGGAGATTGTGTGGTGATGTGCTGACCTCTGCTGGTGTCATCTTTTCATGGCGAAACTCCTTTTAAATGCTGAATTTGATACCGCAGAAAATAGATGATACAAGACCTGAGTTAGAATCAGTAGCCATATTCCAAAGAAAATCCAACACTGTGACTCTTCAACCAATTCACAGTCCTTGGACATAATGACACATGGTGTTGATTTCCTAGAAACATCTCAGTCAGATGTTTTGAATATGCTAAAAGATCTGGGTGATTTCTCTTGAACCGGCAGATGCCGAGAGGGTCCAGGTATTGTCTGTCTGTCCTTCTGTGGCTGATGTAAGGCCAGGCTGTAAAGAAAAAGTGTGCACATCATCTCTGTCAGATGGCTAATGGTGAATGGTGTGCCCATGCCTAACTCCAGCCTGTTTTGTATTGCCACATCATCCTGTAGTATGCTGATCCAATATGAACCATCAGACATACCTGTTCATGCAGTGTTGGCTTGTGTCAACAAACTTCTTCTCTGCAACACCCTAAAGCAACTGTGACCAATTAGGTCAAATTAGAGCTTCTTCTCTCCTGGAGATGGTTTGTGAGGGAAGCTGGTTGCCAGAAGCATTATAGGAACCTGGTGGATAGAAATGGACATTCCTAGGCTGTAATCTGATCTTAGTTTGGGATGGGATGACTTACTCTCTAGAGATTGCTCTCTCCCGCAGCCTCTACCGTGTGGCTCCAAACCTCCTCTGGCGGGAATGACTCCCAGGTGCAAATCAGGTTTGATTTAGATGAAACTCTAGGTGAGACCAAGATCTGGTGGGTAAAGTAATCAAAATGCTGCTAAAGAGCATGAAACCCTCAGGAAAATGAAGACTCTGTGTTTAGGGAGGGAAGACAGTGCAAGGTGGCTATGTGAATTACGGCTGTCCTAGTACGAGGAACTTTCTTTTGCTCTCTGCCCATACAAGGACTAAGTACTTGAGAATTTTCTGTGTAGGAGATATCCGTGTTCCTCTCCATTCCCCTGGGGGCACCTGCACACACAGTTATTGTGTATTTAAGAAACTCCCTAGAGACTTCTAGGCTGAGTAACTGTGGGAAAATACATGAGTCCATGTTTTGTTTGTACTCCTAGCAGTCTGCATGTGTTTCGAAGTGAAGCTGTGCCCAAGGGTTAGCCTTTGGAGATAAGTTTTAAGAAGAGTGGAGAAAGAAACAGGCTCTCCGGCCCTGGTTTCTTATGTAGCAAGCAAAATTGTTGACTCTTGTTCTGGACAAGACCTGCGTAGTCAAGATGAGAGGGACAGGAATACGCAGGGACATGCCTGTTTGTGAGCTGCTCTAAGTGGCTGAGCCTCAGCTGCTCTGTCAGAGTATGAGTCATGTTTTTATTTGTATTTTTCTGAGCCTGAATTGAGGAAGCTTGTATAAGAAATTTTATGGCCCTTGACATCACTCTGCACTTTTGCAAGACAATAGCCTGACATTTTGCTCTAGGTGTTGGATTAAATAGTAACTGGAGACCATGCAAATACTTCTGCTTAGCTATTACCATACCAAGGCCTTACGAAAGCTGGGGACTTCTGCTGTTGGGCTGGTTTTACTAATGTGTGACATTAAGACAGCAGCTCTGTTTATCTGTCTCTGCATCGCTGTTGGTTGGCTCTTCTTTGAAAACACTGGTAGAAAGCCCACACAGGAGGATCTGAGGGAAGAACCACATCCTGACCACCAGTGCTTGCTATCAGGATGAATCTGGGTGGTATACAGAGCCCATAAGTAGCACCTGAGCAAAGGTAAGCTGCAAGTAGCTGTTCTCCTGTTGTACACAAGCATTTTGACACAAGCATATCACTGGTCTTGGTTCTCTAGGTAGTCACACTCTGATAAGCAAAGTAAAGAAAGAGAACACAGACCTTGCACCAATGTGCTTGCTCAGCTGTATCCTACATTTTCTCTAAAATTACACTCTCCTAAACTCTGTCTGTGAGAGCAAAGGGAGTTGAGACTGTAAGAGCAAAGGTACTTGCATTTCTCAACCTCATGCTAACAGCCGCCAGCCTGAAATCATCTGGGGATTTTTTTCTTATGTTGATTTTAAAAATGAGGATAGGGCTGTTGGGTGAAGAGTGAATGAGTTTTTGATGCCTTATGGATATGTTCTCAGAAAAATTTTTATCCTTTTAGGGCCATTGTTTTCCCCTTCACCCAGCCGGGCAGTGATTTCATAGTTTTAACTAATGGTCTCACAATCTGCTTTCAAGCTGCAATAGCAGGAATGTGGCAGCAGCAGTTTCCTTTCTCAGTAGTCCACTTGGTGGGTAAAATGTGAATGCAGAGTCAGCGGAACCATGTTTCACTTTTAGCTGTCTTTTTTGCTCTCCAGCCGCTAGCTTTTGTCTCCAGCATGGTGGAATCTTGCTGTCTCACTTCCCTACAGTTGCCTTACTGCAGTGCCACTGTGAGCCATCACACGTGACTGTTTTAAATTTATCACACTTGCTGTCACAGGCAAAAAACAATTTTAGTGTCTTTGGATGCCTCTGTCCTGAGGTTGTTCTCTCCCAGTTGTCCAATTCAGGGGACTTGCTCAAAGTCTTTGTGCAGAAATGAGAAGCACAGAGATTTGTGTGCGTGGTTGGATCTTAGCTTGACAAAGGTCTGGAACACAACCCTGTTGTGCTCCTCAACACCAGAGCTAAGAAAAGCTTTGTGTCCCAAGCTGTAGACATAGTCCTGGCAGATCACAGGTTCCACTGGGAGAAAGCAGGTTTGGAAAAGAACATGTATGAGGCAGAGCTTTTTGCATCCCTTGGTTGATTGTACTAAGGAAAGCAGGTATTTTCAAAGATGATGAGTTTCCTTGCCGAGATGATTATCAATAAAAAGGAAAGAGACAAGCAGCAGGAAAAAAGTGAGGTTGAAGACCATGATCATTCCACCGAAAAAGTAAGGGAATCCGTAATGTGAGTCATTAGTAATGTGGTGTCCTTAGGAAGGGCTTCCAGGAAGTGGAAACCAATCGGAAAACTTTGGTAGCAGTTATGTCTCTGAGCCAATCTGAAATAGGTTAGACAAAAGCATGCTAGATGTGCTCTTTTCTGCCTGTTGGCTTTAGAGGGAACTTAGCTTGTATTCAGAAAATGCTGGAAAGAGAGTGAAGATATGATGGGTGGAGAAGCAGGCATATGACAATGTGGCTACAAACAACCTACCTGCTAAAAAGAAACCCAGTTTAAAAATCACGTTAGTCTGGTAAGCTATATGTCCTATGAGGCTAGGACTGCTTGACTCCCTGTTAGCCTCCTTCTAATTCTGTTTTTCTGGTCCCATCTCTTGACCTGGAATGTGGCTGCAGGCTCACGGTGCTGCTGGGGCTGCAAAGGCCCCTACAGGGGTCTCCTTTCCAACCTCCTGACAAAGCTGGGCAGCTCTGGGGTTGGATGGGCTGTTCAGGGCTCAGTCCACTTGGTGCTGCAGCACAACTTCCCAAGGAGATGCTTCAGAGTTTTAGATATAAAGGCCTATAGATGTTTAAAGCTGAATCATCAGGGCCCTCCTAAACAGGGTATCAAGTAAACCCTATAGTGTGCAGCTGTCTGCAAGGCGAACAGTCCCCTCTGTAGGAAGAAAGCAAAAAAATCCCAAACCTTTCTTGAACTTTCTGCCCTCTTGGTCTGTGGATGTGGCACTTGGAGACATGGTTTAGTCATGAATATGGCAGTGCTGGGTTAGTGGTTGGACTCAATGATCTTAGAGGTTGCTTCCAACCCTAATGATTGTAGGATTCCACATGAGTTCCACAGTGGAGCTGTGACAAGCAATGTCACAGAATCACAGAATCACAGAATATTCTGAGTTGGAAGGGTCCCACAAGGATCATCGACTTCTTCTCTTAAGTGAATGGCCCATACAAGGATCAAACCCACAACCTTGGCTTTATTAGCACTGTACTGTTTCCCTTCAGAAAGCAGAAATACCCACCTAACTGCAGTCAGGCCCACTCCTTTGCATTTGGCCCAAAACTCAAGGGGATGTTAATCAGGTTATCAGAGCACTGAAGAAAAGCTGTTTTCAAGAACCTCATGATACGGCTGAAAAAATTCTGGTTGAACTCAGTTTGTGGTTTAAAAATTCCTGGGGTTAACAAAATAAGAAGAAAGACCACACCAGATTAGGCAACTGCATAAATATAATTTCCCTAAAAAAATTCTCCTCCTCAAAAAAACCCAAACCAAAACAAAAAAACCCAAAAAGGGTCAAACCCCCTAGTTGCCAAGCTCTATTTCCAATAAATCATCGTTTAGATTTATGTTAACCTTCTTTTCCTGTTAGTTGAGCCTTGACTTTCAATATGGTGCAAAGACTGAAAACAAGGGTCAAACCCTATAGCCTGGTACAAAGTTTTGTCTACATCAGATGACCTGAGGACCGTTTCAGGGTCAGAAATACTTCAAGTATATTTATAACAACGTCTGAGGCTGTAATCTTATGGTTCTCATCATGGCCATGAACTGAACAAAATTCTCTCATCTTTCTAGCACAGCTGATCATAAAAAAAAGTTAGTAAGTGCAACAGGGAACAGTGGGCGCGCCATCATGTTCTTCACTTGTAATCAGGGAACAGGAAAAACTTGCATTTCAACTTGCCACAAATACCCTTGCTTCCTGTAGCTTCTAACATGTGCTGTAAAAAATGTGCTCATATTATTACTGTGCTTTATTACTATGAATTTATTAGTTGCCCCTGCCACGATCATTGCAGATAAAATAGATATGGAGACATATAATTGTAAGAAAAAAAAACAGCTTTGCTTTTAAAGCAAAACCTGTCACAAAACCTGTCAGTCAGGAACATCCTAATCCATGGAAAAGGCAATTTTGAAACCACATAGTCTTCAGAGTTAAGTCTTGTGTAGGATTTGATTTGTTTATAAGAGGCAGTGGATTTTTTTTTCCTGGTAATGCAGTTAGAAGAACCTTACTGCAACTGGAGTCCACGTGAAAGAAAATTGCTGTGGAAAGTTAAATGTGAAAACAACTGTCAGTCAGTTGGGGTTTGGTCACTGTTAGAGCAGCTCCTCTGTCTTAATTGCGACATTCATGCAGACAGTTGCTGAGATTCCAGTGCATTGGAGTGGCTTCTTACCACTGCTTTTAGCAGAGGGTGGTTTGTTAACATTGTATTTTGGGGCTTGGCAAATCTGCTTTTGTGGCCAGACAACACTGCATTCTGTATGTCATGTAGAACAGTGCTAGCAACATCCCCAAACTAAAAATGCCATATAACAATTTGGAGGGTACTTATCACACTATTATAAAGTTTGGTGAAGATGGGCCTTATTGAGTGTATACCTGAAAGCTGATGAACTAGCTCAGACAAAACAAAACATGATCTGTTGGTGCGAAATGTTATCTGGAATGTTTGTACATACACTTGAGCAGAGCTGCTATCCTGAGCGTGCAAGGGTGTGACTGCCCCAGGAGCTACAGTTCCTTAGGTCTCCTGTGCAAGTTTTCAGCTCCACGTTCCTAACATCAGTACCAGTGGGAAACAAGCTATCAATGGACAATGGGGTTTAGGCCATGTGGATTGAGAAAAGGCCCAGTAATATATATCAAGTAGTTTATAAATGACTATGCTATAAATTACTGCCCTGTGGTAATGTGTGAGGTCAATATGGTGCTTTGTTATTATGCAATAAAATAAATAAATGTAATAAGAGATGAAGTACCTTCTTAGGTTATTTGGCCCCTTTGGAACCTTATGTCATTTTTCTGTTGTAGATCTTAGCCTTTAATATTAGTAATCTTGACCCAGGCTGACATGAGCCTCAGCTGCTACCAGCCCTAAATTCTCTGCCATGGATGACTTGCACTGTTTGTAGTGTGAAGGTCTGTTGGAAGATGAACCTTTCCTGCAGGTCACCACAGATTATGCCTGCATTGCCCAAGACATCCATCCTTGCATGCTTTTGCTATTGGGTCACAATAGATATGAAATGCACACAAAGACCAAAAAAAAGCACCAAATCTATGAAACTACAACATACAGAGTTTTGCAGGGCATGGAATAGAACTGGCTCTGCACCAAGGACCCAGTTTATCTGACCTGCATCAACTTGTGAGTCATCCTTGTGCTGACCTCTAAAAGGTCTTTGTGGCAGGTTATGGTTGACAGTATAAATCAGTAATGCATGGCAGAAAAAGAACTCATCAGCTTGAGAAGAATATTCAGTTATTCCTCAACGATTGATTATGAGCCTAAAGCCATCAAGACTTAACTGATATAAGAACCACAGGAGTTAAGGTCTGGATGGCCTAAAGACGCAGACAGTGTTAGCTCCAACCTTTGCCTGGTGCCAAAGGTACTGGAAATTTGTCCCTGAGGACACAGATGCCTAGTTTTCACAATAGACAGTGGAGAGAAGGTGGGATGCTGCTCATGGCTGCTGAAGGACACAAGACTCACTTCCTTACCTTTACTATAGTGATTAATTTAAGCATAAAAAGAGTCCTTCCTCTTCCTCCCCATGGTCTGGTACCACGTTAGAAGCTGCACACAGCAAAGACATGGACAGGACATGGTTTCTTGATGGTCCTGTCTTTTCCAGGTGCTTCATCCTTGTCCTACCCAGGCTGCTGCCTCTCAAGCTGATCTGAGAGCTGCCTTTGTGGATGAAAGTCTACAGTCACTTATGCTTCTCTGGGGATCTGGACATCAGAGTAGAGGGCTTTGCTTCTGACCTGTTCCAAATAGGAAAAAAGGACAGAGATTCATGAAGAATGGGGAGTGCTGCAAGAAAACAGCTCAGGAATTTACCTTGTTTGCACAATTTTGAAGGGCTAGATAACAAATTAACAGGGCAAAGGGAGGAATGAGAGGAGGAGGAGGTTTCCTTTCTCCCTGTAACATAAAGTCCTTTCTAGTGGACAGGAATGCATATATTTTTTTGTGTTTCCCGAGCCTGTCTGGGGCCCAACTCTGTTGGGTTCTAGCAACAAAGCCCAGTTCTCTTCTTTCTCATGTCTTCTCAGATGCTGGGTCTGAGGAGAGAGTTTTGTTTATCTCCCCCTCGAGTTTCTCTTCCGAGTAGGACATTATGAGCAGCTCTCCCGTGTCTCTTGGAAGGGCTTTTCACGTCTTGTTTTAAACACTGCTGGTACCAGACGTGAAGTAAGTTGGCTTTACCAAATGTATTTTAGGGCATTTGGGGCCTTCTTGTCAATACTGGTGTAGTTAAGTTGAAATTAAAATCTGATTTGCTTCTGTTTGAGAGGAAAATTTTTTTGCCTGCACCTTGATCTATTTTCACTGCGGTCTCATGTACATTGCTGGGATTGGATCAAATTGGAGAAATTTGAGGACTTTTTCCCCCCCATGTTTTTCTTTTTCAAAAATTTCACTTAAAATTTTTGCTACTAAAACTCTGTTTTTTCTTCTCAGCATCACTGTACCCCATGTCTAACCATCACAGTAGCATTTTTACTTGCTACTGAATTTTATCACTGAACTCCCTTGTTGCTAATAAAGCCAGAGCTGTTTCTTCCTGATGGCACTGGCATGCTGCAATGTGTTTGGGCAGTCTAAGTCCCACCTAAATCCTTATGCCTCAGGTTTCCTGCCGGCAGGTGCCAGGTTGCCAGAGACACCTTGCTGACAGACAGCCCCAAGCACAAGGATTGGGTGCAAAGGAGGGCTCCTGAGTGTGCCTCCCCACCCCTATTGCATCCTGCTCACAACATCGTAAACTTGGAGTAGCCATTGTGCTCTAATAACTCTAGAAGCAAACACAGGGAACCAGTTTCAAGCTACCAGCAGGTCTAGGCTGTATTTTTCTTCCCAGGCCTTTTTATTCCCCAGAGTGACCTCCCTGGTGCTGCAGGCTGCTCCTTGATGATTCCCCCACTCTTAGGAGCCATTGCGGCTGCTGCCACTAGATATACAACCTCCTCTCAGAGACTGAGCTGCCTGCTTGTTCCCAAAGACAGAAATTAGGTGAAGGTTGAGAGGACTTATCAGTAAGTCATGGCAGGAGCAAACACAAATATTGCCAGGGTGTTGCAAACATCCTCAGAACAAACACCCAAAATCCAGGGAATTCAGTTACGGTTGTTTAAATGCTTACTGGTATTTCTGCACATTACAGCACAGACTAAAGTTGCTCCATATTCAAAAAGTAAAAAATTGGGATGGAGCACGGAAGTCTCATGCAACAGCCAAAATAATTGTAAATTTTCAAAAATCCTCATAAACCTCTACGTCGTCTGGAAAATGAGTTGATTTCTCTCATACTGAGAGCATTGTATTTTGCTATGTCAAAGTGTTAAAATGTATAAAGTCCAGTTTAAGGCTGTATGACTGCTGTCACAGTGACTAACAAACCAAAAATTTCACTCTGATCCACAACTATAAATCAGACCTGCTTTTCCATCAATCCCCCCACTGAGGTTTCTGTATCTGCCTGTTTGGGTTCTCTCGGGTGCTACCAGCCTCAAACGTCTTCTCAGTACTGGATGCTTCAAAACCTGATAAGCTCCTTTCAGGTAAGCTCTTCCTTCTTTGTCTTTTGAACTCCACTCTGCCTTTTTAATGCAGACATTTATTTTGTGAGGAGGGTAAACCTTGGGCTTTTTCATGTCCCTGCTTCCTCATCTTGAAATCTGTTTATTATTATTTCTGCAAATACTGCTAAAACTTATCCTTGCCTTGACTGCTACTCAAGAGACATGCTTATTCAGGGCGTTAATAATTTATCTCCTTTAATCATTAATTTCCTGTAGTTCCTTGGTTTATGGGCTTCCTAAATCCCTCCTGAGAGATTGTGATCACAGAACTAAACTAAGAGCAACTCTCTTGGGATCTCTAGTAATTCCAGTGCAAACAAAGAAGAAATGAGACCCAAACTCAGATTGAAAGGATGAGTATTAGAAGGGTTTGGACAGGGCTTGAGATTTCCTGATAGGATATTTCTGTTGAGGTGTGAGGTGATACCTGCAAGATCACATCATTCAGCAGACTTTCACATTACTAGGGTGTAAAGTCCTGTAGTAAAGAATAAAATAGGGGATTTCAGTGTCAGGGGTCCCTTTGAGTTCTCTGTTATTCACTTCAAATCCACACAGAAATAGATTTTTATTTTTTCTTTCCATGTTTTGCCCATTAGTCCCAACAACTTCACACAGGCTTGCTTCACAAGACCAGAACCATGTCTGGCTGTACTGTATTCACCATGGCAGTATCCAGAGGCTGGCTGACTGCATTTTGTCACACCTCCATAGTCTTAACTTCCTAAGTAACTGAAGAATTAAAGTTGACTTTGTCTGATTTGTCCTCCTAGCTTTTTCTGTTTGAGATACTTTCCCATTTCTTTAATTTCATGAAGAGCACATTAATAATTCTCTGTAACTGTTCTCAGCTACTTTCTATCATGGTGGTGCAAAACCACACAGCCATCAAATAGCATCTTTTCTTTCTTACCTCCTTTGCTCTCCCTCATCCCTTCTGGCATTTTGCCCTTTTCGTGCCCAGCTTTATAACCTGCTGCACATCTACGTTGCCTATAACCCACCTAGTCTTGTGATACTCTGTAAGAACTGATACATAAACAGCAGCTTGAACTGTGGCATCACTCTGAAGCCCATGCAGCCCCGTCATCCTGGGACTCACCAGCGGGAAACACTCGGTTAGCTGAATGTTAACCTGATCTGGCTGCTGGTGGTGACACAGCAGGCTTTGCTCTGTACATACACACTGCTCTGCCTCATGCAAAAATGAGATAGTGAAAAAGGCGTATCTGGAAAATACATCCGTGCATGAAGAAGTACAACACTGCAACAGCCTGAAGTTTTGTTAGTCTTGACCACAGTATGATCCCAGAGCAGTCAGACCCCCGTTCCGTTGTAGGTGACCCTCTAGGAATGCTGCCCTGTGGAGAAAGGGGAATTGATCTTCTCTACCCATTTTTTCCATTGGAGTTTCAGCTTGCCCGTCTTTAATCAGGGAACTCTGTGTTTTAGTGTGTTTTTAGAAAAGGGAGATGAAATAGGGGGCCTTTCTCTATCTCTCTGGGAAGGCTGAGAAGGCACCCTGCTTCCAAAAGCGCACCGAGGATTTGCATGTTTGCCTCTACATGCCATTCACTCACCTAATTACCTCCTTCCTCCTTCCACAGAAGAGATTTTTGAAGAGCTTGCCAAGGTTTCTGCGAGGTGCCCTCATGAGTGAATTTCACCACAGATGAGGGCCTGACAAGCTTTGTTGGACAAAACAGGAAATTAAGGTACTTTTTATTATGTATATATTTATAAATATTTATTTTAAGCTTTCTCGCATTAGTAGATTTCAAATGCAGCAGAAGCACGGCACACACTGTTACTGGGCGCTTCCTCCGCCTGTCCCTGCCCGCAGGCTCCTCCCGGAACCACGTCCCTTCAATCCACAGAGCGGCTCACCACTGCGCTTCGTGCAGCGCCACTTCACCAGAACCACCTCCCCTCCTCTTCCTCATCCCTCCCGCCCCTCCTTCACCTTCCTCAAACCTGCGGTCACTTGACCCGGGCGGGGCAGCCCCGTCCCGCCCCGGAGCGGGCAGCGCGGGGACCCGGGCGAGCTGGGGAGAGCACGTCTTCCCGGAGAGCCGGGATGGAAACGGAGTCGCCCCTCGGAGTGAGTAAAACGAGTGCGAAGCAGAGGGGAGGGTGGCATCCGGCTCCTCAGAGGGTCCGGGAGGCGAGGGCAGCGCGGGGCGGGGGTGGCGGTGCCCCTGGTGCCCGTGGTACCCCTGTGCCCGTCGGGGCTGGCGGCGCCCTCCTCGCCGTGACTGTTCGGATAGCTCTCGTCTCAGCGTTTGCTGTGATTCCCGTGAGGGTTTTTTTAGCTTCTATATCGGCTGCAGCAAATGTTTTATTGATGTCACCGTCAATTGCTTATTAATTACATGTCTCTCCCGGAAACGCGTGGGGTTTGGCCGCAGCCCAGCGCTCCGGGCCGTCGGGGCTGTGCGTGCAAGGCACACTCCGGCGGGGCACAGCCCGGGGGAGAGGGAATCAGCCCGATGGTGTCGGTATTCCGAGGCTGGAGGATGGTGATCTCAAGCGGCTTTGCACGTTTGAATGTTTTATTGCTTGTTTATTGCGTGCGTCCCGGTAGAGTCCTCAAAATGTAATTGCTGACTGCATGCAGAGCACCCAGGAGGTCAGAAACCTGGCCTTAACAAGGGGAGCGAGGGTAGTTTGAGTGGGTGGATCCCGGCTGGAAGCCAGGTGCCCACCACAGTCTCTCTATCACTCCCCTCCTCAGCAAGACAGAGGAGAGAATATAAGGAAAGGCTCATGGGTTGAGATAAGGACAGGGAGAGATCACTCACCGGTTATCATAACACACAGAACAGACTTGACTTGGGGAAGTTATTGAATTTATTACCAATCAAATCAGAGTAGGGTAATGAGAAATAAAAAGCAAATCTTAGAACACTTTCCCCCCACCCCTTCACTCTTCCTGGGCTCAACTTCACTCCTGATTTTCTCTACCTCCGCCCCTGCAGTGGCGCAGGGGGATGGGGAATGGGGGCTGGAGACAGTTCACATGTTGTCTCTGCCACTCCTTCCTCGTCTGGGGAAGGACTCCTCAGACTCTTTCCTTCAAACTTCAATATTAGTCCTTCCCATGAGCTGCAGTTCTTCATGGTCTGCTCCAGTATGGGTCCCTTCCACAGGGTCACAAGTCCTGCCAGAAAACCTACTACAGCGCGGGCTCCTCCCTCCACTGGACCACAGTGCCTGCCCGGAGTCTGCCCCTCCATGGGCTTCTCATGGGGTCACAGCCTCCTTTGGGCATTCACCAGCTCTGGTGTGGGGCCTTATACAGGCTGCAGGTGGGTCTCTGCTCCAATGCCTGAAGCACCTCATGCCCATCCTTCTTCACTGACTGTGGTGTCTGCAGACTTGCCTTTCTCACATATTCTCACTTTTCTCTTCCTGGCTGCGGTTGCAGTTGCACAGCAATTTTTTTCCCATCTTAAATCTGTTATCCCAGAGGCACTATCACCATTGTTGAAGGACTTAGCCTTGGTCAGCAGTGGGTCCACCTTGGAGCCATGTGGCATTGGCTCTGCTGGATGTTGAGAAAGTTTCTGCCACCTTCTCCCAGAAACTACTTCTGTAGTCTCCCCACTGCCAAAACCTTGCCGTGCAAACCCAACACAGTAGTTAATTACAGCACCACGTTTAGGGTGGCTTGCCTATCTAGAAAAGGGAATAAAGACACAGTTCTCCTTTGTGAAGTTTAGGATTTAGTCATGAGAGGCAGTAGCTAATGGTTGCAGTTTCATTCCTGCAGGAAGGCCTTGGCTGGATCCTTAAAGGTTATATCACATCTCAAGCACAAGTCAGCAGCTGAGTTAAGTCTTGCTGCTCCCTGGGGGGCTGTGTGCCTGCCCTGGGAAGGCGTGGATGGCCTTGGGGAACCTTAGGGAATTGGGCAGACCCAAAGTCTCTGGAAAGGGGGCTGCAGATCACAAGCGAGATCACAGTGCTTATAGTTAAATTTCTAGCTGGCATACAGAACTTGCAGAAGTGCTGCCATATGCTGGAGTATTGCAGCCTCACAGCTCCTGTCAGCTTCAGAGCTGGAGAAGGACAGACATCATCCAGTCATTTGCAACTACTGAACAGCAATACTATTTTAAGCACCTGCAGCCCCTGCCCACACTGATGCTATGTGGTACAGAGACTAGGGCAGAGCAGCCATGGGTGAGCAGTGGTTTGCATTCTGAGAAAGCATGAAACACAGCAAAAGGCGACAAAATTAGCTGCAGACATATGTTGTCTAAACAAGTGGTCGGCAGTTCATCATCTTAAATCTCAGAGCCACACATGATTGATCTGCCTGAGATCTGGCAGAATAAGAATAAGACTAGCAGATGTGGCATATAGAGACCATTTGCTTATGCAGGACAAAAAGGACTTGCACTTTTTTTTTTTTTCCAAAACAAATCTATGGGCATTTTTCCACTTGACTTTGCACTAGACCCATCAAATACCTGTTTTTTAAAATAAGGAGACAAAGGGAGGAAGAGAGGGTTTAAACCACTTTTGTTCCTGCTTACGCAAAGGCCTTGTGTGTATGGATAACCTCAAAGGCACCTGCTCTTCACCAGGAGGAAAATCCCAAATTACACACTGGACACATGCAGCCTGTGTCACTGTGCCAGGGGTGCCAGGTATTTCCTTCATCCCACGTAACCCCATTCTAATCTAAACTGGGGTGACTGTACTCAGAGAGACCCATTCAAAGTCACACCAAAGGCACAGCAAGGCAGGCTGGGCAGGTGAATCACGGGCAGTCCTAAAAGCAGATTTTATCTGTTACATGTGGTATGGACGTAAAACTTAGGAATGCAATTCCTAAAGTTGCTCTTCAGATGACCCTATGTGACTGCCAAAAAAAAAAATAGTCTATTGCACCCTTGTTTAAGGAAATGCTCTTCATATAAGCAGTATGGCTCAGCTGTATATTCAGAAAAACCAACCACCTCCTCCTCAAAGCAACCTGAAGAACACTTTGGGGAGAAGCAATCTTGAATGAATGTGCTAAGATGCAGCAAAAGGGATCAGGAATTAGTGAATGTGTTTGCAGAGTACAAAAGCTGCACAATTACCTATCTGACTGCCATTACTGTAGAAAGAATCAATCACAGGCACAGCTTTTTTAAAAAGGATTAAAAAGAAAGGTGTGATATTAAGGAAGGTAATCACTATGCCATGATCTGAAAGAAACCATCACACTAGCTGTGGAAAAATAATTAAAGCATTGAAAGCAGTGAGAGAAAGGAAGGCTCTGATCCCCAAACCACCACTTAAACTTCAGGAATGTCCTAGAAAAAATGAAAAAAAGACATGGAGAGGTTATTTTCATGTTCTGCACTCATCCAGGAGATCATAAATTGAAAAATGAACAAAATAGCTCTAGTAGGCACTGGTGATGCAATGATTTCTCATCTGGATTTCGTCCACTGGCACTCCTGCATGACCACTGCAAATTTTGCAGAAGATCCTGGAGAGGCTTGTATCCAAGAAGAACAGTTCCAGAGTAATTGTCAGGAAGACCTTAGCAAACTGGAGTACTTATGATCATGGACTCATAGGGGTCATAAGAACAGATCAAGACATAAGGAGATGAAGGTTTTCCTCTTTGACCCCAGAAGCCAGCATGACCTGCAAATACAGTGTCTTGACATCTTTGTAAAGGCTTTTCATAGAGGTACTGTTGTTTGACGCACAGTTTGATCCTTTAAGGTAAGTGTTCTCCAGGGACCTGAGGGTAGCAGACCCAGCCCCTGTCCCAGCCCTGCCATCAGTCCCCTTGCCATGCACCTGGGACTGCAAAGGGTAAAGGGTAATGGTTTCATTCTGGAGGTAGGTTACTCCTTGTGATTTCACAATAGCCAGTGTAGACAGTAATTTCTTCATACCAATGAAACTGCATATATTTGTTTTGGCTCTGCTTTTTCTTTCACTTGGTCAGTTTACAAACCTGAAGCTGGAGCCCTCCCTTGGCACTGTGCTGAGAGACAATGTCATCAAAAGAAGCCTATGCTGTAGCTCAGAAACTCTTGATGTTTTGCTGCAACTACATGAGAGAAGTAGTTGCAACATTCTGCACAGGTGAAATGTCATTGATTCAACCACAGTATATGAAATGGTTTATGTTTTTTGTTTTCCCAGAACACCCTTTGAAGTCCCAGAGCAGGCATTAATGCAAAATGCCTTTGCAGACCTTCATTCACATGTGCTGTGAAAATGGCCAATGGATGTCGCGATTACCAGAGGAGCTCTGGGACGTTCCCCTCTATAACTTAGCTCTTCCAGGTAAAGATTAACTTCTGCTCTCCACTGTTTTGTTAGCTTGTCATTTAAGCATTGGAACGTCCTGTTTGTCCCATTTTATGATGGCTATGTTTATAATTTGGGTCAAGGTGTGGGAGAAGGGCTTGGAGAAGGGCCTGTGTGATGTTATGTGTGTGGGAATAATTTCGGTCTGTAATGTTTGAGGTTTTCCAGAGGGGAGAGGGAAAAAAGTAAAGAAAGAGGCACATTTTTTTTCAATCCCTCTGCGTCATCTTGCCAGATCAGTATTAATAATCTAAGCATTTGCTTATCTGGGCAATTGTGAAATTTTCCTAATTAATTCTTCCCACTTCCTGTATAATGAAATGGTTCCAAAAGGAGAGAAATAACATTTTACCTTATTATTTGTTTCTTTGCACTGTTTAAAAGAGGCTGTGGAGGTATATGGAAAAAGGAGAATCGAGGCTTTTAATTAATATGTTTTTATTTATGTAGACTGAGCTACATCATCCTGCTTACAAAAACTGGATTTATCCTATTGTATGTAGATGTATCTAGGTGACACCTGTGTATCATTAGCCTTTCTTTGGTCATATTGTTGCTTTTTCTGCTACTTTGACATTTTTTCCACCTCATTCTGTTCAAAGAAGTTACAGTATAGCCATAACTTGGGAACATGGGAAGGCACTGGAGGGCTGTGAGCTCTCGTTGTGCCTCCACATCACAAATGATACAAAAGAGATGTGTAGCCCATGTTTTCTCTCATATCTGTAGATGTGACAGGTAGTTTGGGTGGAAAGCAGCACACCGTTTAGATTAATGTTTTGTGTAGGCTACAGGATCATAGGGTAATTTCAGGAAAGACATATTTAGACACAGTGTGAAGTCTTGTCTTCAGTGAGTGGAGCCCTGGGAGGACCCAAGAACTGTAGTGTTTTAGGTTTGTTTTTTTAAAATTTAAACCCAGAAACTTGTCTCAAAGTGACTGCTCAGATATGTAATTTGAGTTAATGTTAGCTACAGAACAAGCACATCTCTGTTTAGAATAAAGCCTAAATAAGGGAAGCTTTAAAATAAAAGAAAAAAAATCTAGAATTTCTTATTTAACCATCAAGAGAAGAAAATAGGTATCTGTCTTTGGAAAGAAGAAAGAAAGTACTAGCCTCCTATTTTCTATATTTCTTTTTGTTCATCTTGCAAAAATCCTTCAAATAGTCAGTAGCATGCTCAGTGGGGTTTTGTTTTTGGGGAGAAGGAACTATGTTGTTTCCAAAAGGTTTTCACAGTGGTGTTTCTTGGACATTGTAGAAAGTGGAGAACCTGCTGATGTGTGCCTTTGACTTCCTGGCTATCGTCCTAGTGGTGACCTTGTTATTCTTACAAATGTTTGTTGTTCTTGTGAATATGCCTGCAGGGAAAACAGGCATGAAGAAAAGAATAGTTGAAGGCAAGCCCATTTCAGCAAACATTGAAGGACTTCTACAGAGCATTGCAGGCTGTCGGCTTGGAATATTTTGGTGGCTGTCCAGCTGACCTACAAAACTGATCTAGCCCAAGTCAGAACAAAACCAGATCAAGACCAACCAGGTCAAGACAGCTCTGGCAGGTTTTTGAAGGGAGCAATGATTGGGGGAAACACACTTTGGAAGTGGAAGTTTATGTCATAGAAGTCATGCAAGAAACATGAACATGACAGAATGCATTCTGAAAGCATGATGAGGAGGCAGAGGCAAATCTCGGTAATTGGTGTTGTGCTTGCACCAGATCCAGTACAGTTCCTCTGGGGAGGTGTTGATTCAAGCTCTGAAGCTACCTGGCTTGCTGCTAGCTCACTATCTTGGCATCATATTTGTTGTGTCATGGATATACCCATCTTCCTTTCATTACTGTAACTCACTGACATCACAAGAAGAATCCTAAGTAAAAGATTACTGTCTTTTGCTGGTTGGCATCAGTGGGTGCAACACCCATCACTGGAATCCTGCTCACCTCTCTCAGACTTGGATTTGGTCCATGGGTGTTTAATGGCTCTTACATCTTCTAAGACATACTTCTTTGATTACATGCACAGTATCGATCTTCCATCTGCAGTGAGCTTGGTTTGGGTGTCTCAAGCAAGAAAATAGATGGAAAATGGATTTTAAAAGGTTAAAAAATTGAGTGAGACATTAAACTATTATTACTATTATAAACTTACTACTGTAAGACTGACAGTTCAAAAAGGCAGTTCCTAGCAACAGTAAACAATTTATTTGATGCCAGACTTAAAACGCCAAATAATATGCATTTGCAGACACTCTGTAAAGATCCAAGCAAGTCACTTGACTGAATTGTTAGCTTTTCTTATTGATGCTTTATAAAACTGGAAGAAATAATGGAGCAGAAAAAGCTAGCAAAATCACTGGTTACCTGTCCTGAAGAAATTGTGAGTTGCAATAGTTTCATCCAAACCTGATGCAAGAGATGCATCAGATTTATCAAGACTTCAAAGAAATCAAATATTTGGGCAGGCTGTACGTGGCTCTGTTGCTTAGGCTGGCCCTATGTAATTCCCTATGCTGGAAAGAGTCAGGTAATTTTTGAAGTGCACAGAAGATGGATCTTTTTCATCTATCACGCATAAACTTACACTTGGATTTGCCTCTGAAACCTTGAAGCACACATCTCTCTCTTACATTGGTTTTGTAGGGTATTGAGGGTTTAGATCAGGAGGGGTTGTTCACCAGATATTTCAGATATAAATATTTAAAGTGCGAAGTTAGGATTTGGTCCAGTCGAAAGTGTAAGACAATGGATTTCTGCTTTCAGTCATATTTTCCTGTGCAGAGATGATGGGATTGGAGAATGAAATCCTGCATTTGGACAGCTCTGAAAACAGGACAAATTCTAAATAAATTCAGCCTTCAGCTATTCCCTGAAAAAAAAAGAAGTGGGTTTTCACGTCAAGATTATTAGTTCAGTGGAAGATGCTATTTGAAACAGGCCATTTTATTGTGGTTTTGGGCAAACAACGATGTGTAGTTTAGATGGGGACTACTTTCTTGAAAAGTTTTGATGCCTTCACAAGGATTTCACATGAAGCTTATTAATGTCAGGTGAGCAACCTCTGTAAAAGAGCTCCCCTTTTTACCATAACTACATAGGCTGTGAGACAGTACTGGTGTGTGATTTACAAATGGGATGGCGTATCGGGTGTGCACACACAATATAACCATGGAATGTGGTCTTGAGTAGTTAAGAAATGAGATTTTCTCTACATCTGTTTTTGTATTCTACAGGGAGTCATGACACTATGACCTACTGTTTGGATAACAGATCTGCTGTTAGTGGCAACGAATCCAAGGTGGTGAAGTTTTTAAACAAATGTATGCCCTGCCTTGTGCGCCCCATTATCATGAAGTGGTCTACCACACAGGTAACTGTTGTCAAGCATTCTCTTCATGCCTCAGCAAAGTTGAAGCTTGTGCTGCAGGGCTGAGAGTGGCCAAGTTCTGCCATGCACAATGACAGAATAGCCTGCTGCCCAGAAATCTGTGCTCTCCTCAGATGCTGTGCTTGGCTGTTGTGGTTAAGCCCAGCCAGCAACTCAGCCCCGCACATCTGCTTCTCACTGCCCCTGGGTGGGATAGGGGAGGGAATTGGAAGGGTAAAAGTGAGAAAACTCCTGGGTTGAGATAAAGATGGTTTAATACGTAAAGCAAAAGCCATACATGCAAGCAAAGCAAAACAAAGAATTAATTCACTGCTTCCCATGGGCAGGCGGGTGTTTAGCCATCTCTAGGAAAGTTGGGCTCCATCACGTGTAATGGTGACTTGGGATGACAAATGCCACCACTCTGAATGTTCCCTCTCTTCTTCCCTCAGCTTTATATGCTGAGCATGACTCCATATGTCTGGGATATCCCTCTGGTCAGTTAAGGTCAGCTGTCCTCGGCTGTGTCTCCCCAACTCCTTGTGCACCCCCAGTCTGCTTGTTGGTGGAGCGAGAGGCAGAAAAAGTCTTGGCTGTGTGTAAGCACTGCTCAGCAATAAGGAAAATATCTCTGTGTAATCAACACTGTTTCCAACACAAATCCAAAAAACAGCCCCATATCAGTCACTATGAAGAAAATTAACTCTTCCTATCTAAATCCAGCACAGTGGGGTATGAGATAGGTGGCATATATACCTGGTCACCCTTCGTGGGAAAAAAACATATAGGTGAGGCAGGGATGATGCTTAAACAAAGATGTTGCTTAAAGCTGATCACTTGGTACTAGAACCTCATCTTCTTTTTCAAATGTTTATTGTTGTTATAAATAACATATAATATTACTGTAATCAACAGGGTTTTTTCTATTGTACTTTGTTGAGAAGGTAATGCTTGCTGTTTTTACTATTACTGTTGTGTGAGATGTCAGTTGTTTTCCCCATCCATACTGTGTGAGTATTTCACCTAGCAGCAGAGACAGAAGAATTCCTTATTGAAGGAATTTTTTTCCCCATAAAGATTAAGAGAATAAAGGTGTGTTCCCTCATGTAAGGTTTAGTTAATTTTTTTAAATGTCCAAATATTAAGCTAGTAGTTATCTCTGTGTTCCTTACAAATATATGTTAAAGACAAAATTGAGGATCATGATTTAAGCTAGAGCTTTTGAAGATTCTTCCAAAGAAGAGGCTTTCCTGATATCAAAGAGCTGCCAAAAATCTTTTTGCTTTTGTTCTTATTGAAGGAGTAGTTCATTATTATGGAATTAAAACTGAAAAATTGATAAATGGTAATAAGTATGCCTAAGTTTTTATTGCATTTTTGCAGCTCTGGTAAACTGGAATCTTAGACACTACCAGGGTATAGGTAATGGCAATGATGAGCTGATGTGGAAAGGCACTTGCTTAGCACAGAGCCTTGTTTACTCTGAGCTGCTTTTTGCTTTGGGATTCAAGCCAATGAAAGATTTAGATACCACCTGACTTGTGGGTTTCTGTCTGGCGAAGTGACGCTGTTGGTGACAAAGAATCTCCTAATACCATTATAGTAATTTCTGGTCCAAACCCAGTGTGCCAAGTGGGAAGTGGCCCACTGTTTATAGGAAAGAGGCACAGCTGCAGTCCTGCTCTCCTTACCTCTGTGGTGCTCCAGTTATCTATGTTAGGAGATGACTCTACCCACTGGTATCCAGAACAGATGTGAAGGAGCCCTACTGATGGTAGGACTCGCAGGTTCTTGGATGGCCCAGTGCCTAGGAGGATGTGCCTGCTTGAGCCCTGACTGTTGGTGTCAGTCTAGAGGCCCAAATCTTTCCTGTGCAATGGCCGTGTAACTTCCACTCATGCCCTGAGTGCCTGCAGCGCTGAGCAGCATTGCTCCCCAGGGCTTCCT
This sequence comes from Oxyruncus cristatus, assembly GCA_013399855.1. Classification (NCBI taxonomy): domain Eukaryota; kingdom Metazoa; phylum Chordata; class Aves; order Passeriformes; family Cotingidae; genus Oxyruncus; species Oxyruncus cristatus. The sequence continues at coordinate 493,083 of VXAY01007342.1, forward strand.
TTTAAATGTCGCCTTTTTGGCGGCAATATTCACACTGGCTTATTCAGTATCCAAACCCATTAGAGGGTCTAGTTTGTCTGGTTTTCCCATGCTGTCAACAGAAAGAAATTGACTTGTCTGAAGGGCAGTTGAGAGCAGATGTTTCGCCTGGTGCTCTTTCTGGCCATAAAGGTTGTCTATGACCTACAGCCATATATATTCCCATCTCCAACATGCTCTGAGCAAAAGGGCATGAATCACGCCTTCAACTGTTCCAGCCTGATGGAGACCAAGTGTGCAGAGAGGGAGCTGTTGGCCAGACCAACTGCACCATCTGAACCCTGGGGCCCGGGGGGCTGGGCTGTCCCAACCCAGAACTGCAGGCGCAGCCTGGGGAGATAAAATTCCTGTCCAAAGAACAGGAAGTTATGTGGTTGAAGCTAGGCAAGGTGAGCGTCCTGCCATGTGTCATAAGCTCTGTCTCAGCCCTGAAGCTGTGATTGTGGTTATTCAGGAGAAACGCCTTGTACTGAATCCTTTCTGGCTTATAGCTGTGCCGTGTAGGCTTTCTGAAACCTGGAAATTTTGTACATAGCAGGTTGAACTGAGACAAATTAGTGTTTAAACATATATAATTGAATTGATTCTATTTTCTTACTCAAAGAGAACGTTGATAGATGTAAAACACATACCATTCGTGACTTTTTGCCCCAGAAGCAGCTTTCCCACCTGTTCCATTCAGCCCTCAAATCCAGAGGAAGAGGTTTGAGGGAAGTGGAAATAGAGGACTACCTCTGTTTTGTAGGACTTCTACAGGTTGGTTCAAGCTTTATAAGAAACTTTATCTTGAAAAAGAGCAATAGCCACTAGTTTTTTCTGGTTTTGTTTTTCCTTGTTTTGAGGATGAGTGAGCTCTGCAGAGACAACCATGGTAAAGTCTTTGATCTAATAAAATAAATGCAGCACTTCTAAGGTGCTGATTCTGCAGTTGTTGTTCATATGAATGTGTGCAGAGTGATCATGTATTTATGCACAGGTTAATGGATCTTTAGCTTTCAGAACACAACAAGGGCAGTGCTCTGAAATTAATCTAATCTGTACCTGCAGTATACTTTGCAGGGAAATTTTAATTCCTCTCGTTGAGAGAGTGAAATACTTCAAAGCTGCAACTTGGTGCCAGGGAGTGACATTTTAAAGACAAAAGACCTGAGAAAAATGTCATAGGGCTGACTTTGTACACCTTTTTCAGCTTTCTAAACCAAAGAAACAAATCCCTTCCAAGCTCTCAGGACCTTCGTTTTCTGTTTCACCTTTCAGGTCCTGACTGTGACAGAGCAACTTGAGGCTGGAGTTAGATACCTGGATTTCAGGATTGCCCACAAGGCTAATGATCCATCTATGAATTTGTACTTTGTGCACATGGTTTACACAACTGTTACTGTACAGGTATTTTTCTAACCTTTGTGATGGCTATAAAACCAGTGCTGCTTCTTTTATTTAAAATCCATCATAATTTGACAATACTGGCCCAAGGTCTTTTAAGTAGGTTATTTGTTTTTCTTATGTGAGGACTTCAAACTAGAGAAAATCAGCAGGGCTGGAAATCAGTTTCAGCAGCTGCATGTGACACTGGAACATCAATCAGCTGCTCATCCTCAAACCAGAGTCATGCCTGCTCTCCACTGCTTAGCCCCTACCTGTAAACAGATGTAATGCCTGACTACCTTGCTCGTTATGTGTGGTCTTCATGTAGTTGTCATTGCCCATACCAAAGGGGGGAAATGAGTCCTGTTACGTTTAAGCACAGAACTTTTCCCTGTTTTTGGGTTTGCCTCTGACATGTTGGTTGTCCCTGAAGAAGCTTGGGGAGTTAGGTTTACTGCTGACCTGGCTATAGGCAGTAGGATATTCACGGATATTATCAAAATACAAAGCTGTTAAATCTAGTGTGCTAGAACTGCATCCAGAGCAAACTGGCACAGATCTGTGAAAGTAGGTTTTCCTGGGACACATTTCTGGAACCCCTTTTGGGCAGTCTGATGGCCACCCTCCAGAAACCTACACTGATTTTCATGATTGTGATTGTGAGTCTACCATCAATGCTCTCTTGATTTTATGCCTTTTCCCCTGCATAGCAGAGATAACTTTCTAAGTTGCCGTAACTCTCTTCCGCAGGATACTCTGTGGAAAGTATTAAGGTGGTTGGAAGCTCATCCTCAGGAAGTTGTTATCTTAGCCTGCAGAAATTTTGATGGATTAACCAGGAGACTTCACAGTCATCTTGTTGCCTGTATAAAAGAGATTTTCCAGTGTAAACTGTGTCCCAGAAATGTAAGTATGAGATCTTTTTTTCTTCTTTTTTTAAGAATATTATAGTGAGATCTGTGATTCCAAATTTTTTGATATATTTTACTTTCACTGTGTTTTTAACCTAGGAAAGGTTAACATTTGCTGCATCGGAGATAGGTGTTTATCTGATGAGATTGAGTAGATGAAGAAAACCTACATTTCACAGTGAGAAGATGTGCTGGTTTAAAAGCAAACAGGCAGGAGAAATGAACCCAACTTTATAGAGATTATAAGTCAGAGTTACAATTTACTAAAAATAAATTACAATATATGCAATAGTACAGAGAAAACTGGTTTTAACCCACAAAGACAGATGTATAACCCTGCACCCTGGGACAAGAACAAAACAGTGTTCATTGGCCCCTATGCTGAGCACCACGTGGGCCCCCGGGGTGCAAAGTAAAAGGAAAGGAAACCTGTTGGTCTGGATGATGGTGGCAGTTCTGTTGATGTAATGATTGCAGTCTTGTCGAGAGCGGCAGTGGCAGTCCTGTTGGAGTTCTGGTCCTCCTCTCGATCCGACAAGTGCTAGCAGAAGTCGAAAAACCCCAAGATTATATATGCTCAGATTGGAACGCCCAGTACCTCCCCAGGGCGGGAGTTTCAGAGTGGGTGATTTGACTCTGTGAGTCATGGGATATTTTTGGAGTTTTTGATGGTCTAGGTGTTGCAGCTGCCTATTATGCCAGTCCAATATGGCCCATTAGCAGAAATGATCCCTCAGACGGGGTCTCCCCAGAGAGGAGTTATCGCAGCTGAGTCATTAGGTATGCCCTGAGCAGCTACTGCAAATGACCCATTATTAACAGTCCATCAGAAATGACATAGAGAGTGTAGAATACACAGTTTTGGTTATACCCACACAGTAATAAACTGGTCCTGGCCCCTGTAACTAGGACAGAAGGAGGGAATTAAATTTGACTGGCGTATATGTTGATGAACAGTTGTGGGACAATAGTAGAGACACAAGTGGCATCCACTGTCCTGTGTGAGAGGAAAGGAAAAGGAAAAGAAAGGTGTGTGTGCTATAAATATCGTATATGCTATATTTATAGAATTTAAAAATCATTTTCTGCCTTTTCACAGCAGTAATTATAAATGAATTTTTATGCTATTTATAATAGTTCACATTTCAAGTGACCTCTGGAGGTCATCTGATCCAACACCACCATGCAAAATAAGACCAACTTCAAAGTTATGTTGGGCTATGTCCTGTCTATTCTTGAATATCCCCAAACATGGAGATTCCACTATCTTTCTACGCAACATTTGTTCCAACATTTGGCCACTCTCACAGTAACAGTGTTTTTCTTCTCTATCTGATCAGAATCTCTCTTGCTGTAACTTGTCTGCCAACTTCCATCCTTTGCTATGCATATTTGAGGAGTCTTCTCTCTACATTTCCCTGCTAGATATTTGCAGACAGCAGTAAGACCTGTCCAGTCTTCTCTTTTTCGTGCTGAACAGACTCAGCTCCCTCAGCCTGTCCTTGTGTGTCATGCTCTAGCCTCTGCTTACTCTGGTTGCATGCTGCTGGACTCACCCAGCAGCATGCAATGAGTTTTTTGTACTGGGGAAGCCACAGCTGGAAACAGTATTTAAGAGGCAGTTCTACAGCTGCTGAATAGAAGGGAAGAACCCCTTTTCTTGACTTGCTGTCTGTGTCTCTGCTAACACAGTTTAGTTTATGGTTGACCTTTGCCACATGGGCACACAGCTGGCTCATGCTCAGCTTGATGTCTACAAGAACCTTCAGGTTCTTTTCTGCAAAGCAGATTTCTAGCCAGCTGACTTTGCATTTGCCTTTGCTGAGTTTCATGAGGTTTATGTCAGCCTGTTGAGGTCCCTTTTAATGGCACCTCTGCCCTCAGTGCATTTCTGGTGGCATTGACTTTTTTTTGTCCTACAGCTGACCTTCCAACCAGATTTTCAGTCATCCAAACTTCCAGAAAAGCCTTAATTTAAATAATCAGAAAATGTTTGATTGATAGATTTTAGAAGTTGAGATTTTTACCTCCTTTTTTTTTTTTTTTTTTTATGAGGTGTGGGAGCTTTTAGTAGTTAAACAATTAACATTTCAAAGATGCACAGGAACAGAGGGTTTTCTCTGGAGATGTAAGTGGTACAGGAGAATGATGACCCTGTTTGCGATTCAAATCCAGCCTTTGAAGCTGGTGTATAACTAACTGGTGAGTATTAACATTTCAAAGCATTTGGTACAGCAGAGTTAAAATAGAACAATTCTCAGCATAACTAGGGGATGCTGAATATTCAGGCCTCAGCTGAATAACTGAAGACCTGAGTGACACTGTTCTATTGTTTCCCCAAATAATTTGAGTGTGTAAGTTGTGGATGAGCAGAGTGATACTGGAGAAGATGGTCAAATTTGCTTTCAGATGCATGGCCAGAAAAAGAGTTATTAACTGCAAAAGGGGCGAGCTGCTGCTGCTAGTTTGTTGAACAAAGATGTTGAAAGAATGGTTTGAGATCACTTCACTGAAGAAAGAACATTTCTGAATTGTGTCCAGAGGAAGGGAGGTGAGGCACTGGAGAAAAGACAAGCAAATACTTCCCTTGAGCAGGAAGACTTTATCTGTATGGGGTCTGTGACCAGCACAATGGATCTCACCATTTTTGCTGGTGGTACAATTGCAGGTTTGGCAACTGTGGGGTTTTTCAGGATCACAGATTCAGATTTAACGTCAAATATCGAAGTGTTTGCTCACTTGTTCTAAAATAAACTGATTGATTATTATTATTATTATCATCAATACTGCATCTCTGTCATAGTAGAAGAGTAAGTGTCAAAGTGTTTACGAAACAGCTGCTAAGCTCAGGTTTGTATGTAGTACTGGCACAGGCCACAGCGTGACAATATTACATTGTGTTTAAAATTTTAATTGCCTTAACTATTCAAGGTGTCTTCCTTTGATCTGGATTACTAGGGTTTAAAAATCCCTTGTCAGGCACCTACAGTTTCATTTCTGCTTTGTTTGCAAAATAAGCACCTGTGCTCATGTACACATTTCTAGTAGCTTTTTTTTTTTTTGCTTTTATTCCATAACTTTTTGTTTGTTTGTTTGCTTAAGAGGTTCTAGCTTTAGAAAGACAGTTGGAGTAAAGCAAAGGCTTCAGTCAACCACAGAGTTTTGTAGTTTGAGTAGCTTGTGCCTTAATTTTGCAGTATTTTCTGACCTAACTGGGGTTTGCATTCTGTTTTTCTTGGATGAAGAGGGATTCCCACATTCATTCAACCCTTGGCTTTGTTCAGATATTTGTATAAATAATTTTCAACTGCCTTTGGCTTTTATTTTAATTAATAAGTTAATTGGAACATCAAAAAGCCACCATTTCCTTTTCATATGCAATGGACATAAGCAACATTCTTAGGAAAAATAATACCTGTTAAATATGTTGGTTTTGCAAATTAAACTAGCCAGAGGGCCTCAATTCTCTCCAATGGTAACTTTTGAGGGTTGGAAAATGTCATTTCACATTGAAATACTTAAATTTAACAGACCTGTTTCAGCCCATCTGTCTGTCGGAGAAGGTTTCTGACTCAAGTCTTCCACCCTCTCAATTCAAAATGTCTGGAGCATCCCAATGTCAGAAACCTTCCACTTGAAGAAATCAAAATTAATGTAGCTCTTGGAGACTGACATTTATTCTTACCAAGTTTTAAGCAGTTCAGTTTCCTTTAATGGCTACAGTGCCAAATATGCATCGATGGGGGGCATTTGCCAAAATGATTCCTGCTTTTCCATGTCTGTGTCAGCATTCCTACAGCTGTGTGTAGGGCTTTTCCTCCTCGTCGCTTTATGGTCTGTGTCTTCCTCTCTCAACAAATTTTCAGCAGTTGCTTGTGCACAAGGGCTGACATGGGGATGGTTATGCAGGTGTAAGACCTTCAGTTATGTACATTGTCATAGCTGAATTGAGGAAAGGAGGAATTTGCTGAAGTAACCAGCCTCCTATTGCCCCTGCAGCTTGTAGCCCAGCCCGTGACCTACTGGGCTGCTGGTTTAAAAGCTGTATGTGAACTGAATCTGTGCCAAGGTAATGTCACACAACAGTATTTGAACTTTGGGAACACTGCTGTGTTGCTGACTTCAACCTGGGCATGCTTCATTTTAGGTGACACCAACACTGAGGACCATGTGGCAGCTTGGCCATCAGGTCATAGTCTCATACGAAGAGGACATGGAACTGAAGGAGCACTGTGAGCTGTGGCCTATGATCCCGTACTGGTGGGGAAACAAAACATCCACTCGTGGTCTTATCCGGTATTTAGAGCACATGAAGCGGAGGGGCCGTCCAGGTAGGCACAGGGAGTTGCTTGGAAGAAAGAAAAGGCACTTACAGCAGTGCAAAACAAATAGGAAGTTGGGCAACTGTAACCTTATGGGGTATAACCCCTTTGTGCATGCTGTGTGCACATGGTTGCTGAGTGCTCTGCCCACCCATGGGCGAGTGCAGTGTTCATCTGTGGTGGTGTGTCAGTGTATGTACATGCATAGACTATATAAATTGTGGCAGCCACATCGGTTGTGTGATCCCACAGAAAGGAGCCCCTCAGCACAGACCAGCTCACTGGCCCTGTTGTACCCATCTCATGGGCAGGACGCAGCTTCCTCAGTCCAGTGCTTGCTGCTTTAGGCAGATGATGAGAGAAATGCATTCCACTAGCCTTGTGAAAAGAAACCCCTAAGAGGCTTCTCTGAGGGGAGACATTATTGCTCTCTATGTCTACGTGAAAGGAGGTTGTAGCAAGGCAGGGTTCAGCCTCTTCTCCCAGGCAACAAGTGACAGGACAAGAGGAAATGGCCTTAGGCGCGTGCCAGGGCAGGTTCAGGTTGGACGTTAGGAAGACTTTCTTCACTGAAATGGTTGTTAAGCATTGGAATGGGATGCCCAGGGTGCTAGCGGAGTCACCACCCCTGTAAGTGTTCAGGAAACAACTGGTTGTGCCACTAGTGCTGTGGTTTAGTTGTCATGGTTTGATGTTTGGTCAAAGGTTGGACTTAATCTTGGAGGTCTTTTCCAACGTTATGATTCTATGATATAAGGACAGTACGTGGAGGGTGTAGCTGCACCAGTAAATAGCAGCACTTAAGCATGCTCTTGAATTATAATCAGAGAGAAATTCAGCTCGTAACATCTGATGTAGCTTTTGATGGGAATGCACAGGGTGATAAAGGGGAGAGCTGCTTCGAAAGTGAGCTCCTCCGCCAAAGGAAAACGCTCATGTGGTGCACCCTTTGTTTCCGTCTGCCATGGGGGAAGGCTAAGCATTTGGAAGCAACCCTCACAGAAACAAACACAATTTATAAAGGAGAAGTAGTTAGACAAATTAGCTAAACTGGAATGATTAGATAACCAAGTGTGGCTCAGGAACTGTTTACAACAGCATGCAGTTGCAACAAGGGTAGACAGTCTACTGAATCAGTTGTAGGAATATGAAACAATACAGAAAGAGTGTGAAGTTAAGGATTTTAATGATTCCCACTGGAACAAGATCGGAAGCTAATGCTATACTGAGCGGTTTCTGTTCTCCTTAGAAGAATATTTAATGTGTCACTTTCTGATTTTTGTTTCAGGAAAATTCTTTGTAGCAGGGATTAACCTTACTGAAAATTTAGGGTATATTCTCCTACACCCATTTGGATCGTTGAAGACAATGACACTCCGGAGTCTTCCATGCTTAAAAATCTGGATAAAGCAGCAGTATCCAGGACCAAAAAAAGAATGTATTAACATAATTGCTGGAGACTTTATAGGAAACAATGATTTTGTCAAAGATGTTATAGAACTTAACACAAAAATTAATCCTCCATTAGACTGTCAAAGTACAGAAGTAGGAACAAATATAATTTCATTCTTTGCTTCTCAGTCTGTGAAAAGCTGAAAAGGCTTTGTCTGCATTTGTCTGCTCTTCTGTAAACATCCTGGTCTAGTTCACTTAAACCAGGGATGCTTTAAAGGCTCAGTAAGTAAAGATCTCTCAACATTATCAGAGTTTCAAGACCTTTGGACCTTGCTGAAGTCTCCAGAAAATTATGATATGGCGTAACATATTTGGAAGTGTTTTGATTCTGTAGCAGCAGGCAATATTGAAAGTCACAATAACTTAATCTTATTTTACATAGGTCCAAGAAGGAGAAATATGTCAGTAATGGCATGAATTATTTAGTGATTTTATCTTTCTTATAATTGTAAGGATATTCTGCATTACTTGCATCCCCAATTCTTACTCTTTTATATCAGTGTGAAAAGGAAGTTTAAAAATATTTTTGATATATCAAAGGTACTGTATTGACAATCCAATTTGACATAATTTTATGTAAACACTGATGTGTTGAGTATCCGTTGTGAACCGCCTTACCGACAGAGTAGTCACAAAATTATTTATGATTTGTAAGCAGTATGTATGCTTGCACACTTACTCATGCCAGTTCTGAAGTGATAAATATATCAAAACTAGGCCCCTGGACAATTTTGTCTGTGGCAAATGTTCTATTAGGTGTTGCCAAAGTACGCCTTACACTGAAAATAAAGGAAATAAATTCCTTATCTAAACTCAAACTGCTCTAGAAATACAGGTTCTTCACTTCTGTCATGCTCATTTGGGGTTTCACACCTGGTCTTTGATTTAGCTATTTTAGTAGCTCTATAATTATTTTTCCTCTCACTAAGTAAGTAATTTTTGCTTATGTGGAAACTAAGGGGTTTATGCTGTTTGCTACTGCATATTAATTCTATTTTTCTAAATGAACTGTGCAATAACAGATGATCACGAAGCCAAGAGAAATAGCAAGCATAAGAACTAAAAAACAGTCATTATGTAAAATTGACTATGCAGCTTCATCTATATACCTCACTTTTTAGATGCACTTTATATGCAAAAGCTAAGTTCAGATGTCTGACAAGATGCTAATGTTTGCAGAAGTCTTAAATCAATTGCTACTTACCATCGTATCAAACTGTCTAAACTGCTCAGCATGAAAGGGTAAGATGCAACCTCTTCATGAAATCTCTTGCAATTGCAGAATACATGGGAGTAAAAATTAAACATTACATTTATGAGGAAGACTTTCTAAAATTTTTTTTCACAGTGCTTTGCATCCTGTTCTTACTCTATGTATTACATAACGAATAGGCATTCAGTTTTTGTTACGTTACAGGTACTCAGAATGTTCTGCTGCCTATCTTTTGTACCCTTGTTACTCTAATAAAACTTGACCTCTCTGTGTAATATGGACTGAAATAGTTTTGTTTCTCCTTTCTGTGATATTGTTTTATTGTGCCTAGTAGTAATTCATAAGTCAAGTAATAGATGAGTTGTGATTGGTTTCTTATTCTTTTGTTGTCATTTGTGGAAAGGTTTGCTGTAGCTTAAATGTCTTCTCCAAGAACTGTCACAGTAATAGGTATTTTGGATAAATTACTGTAAGTAAGAAAACTGCATGGGTAAAAGGTGTTCATGGCCAACTTTATTAAATACTTTAATATACAAATCTATGGAGTTTTTTCTTCACTGCAATAAGACATGGCAGTTATTTTATTTATGTTCATGCATTCTGCTTGAATACTTATTTATATACAACAACATTTTGTTCACTTACTTTCATTTTCCAAAGGGCATCTGAAACAACTATAATAAATACTTTATTCTGAAAAAGGGGGCAAAAAGCTTTATTTATGATATAGGAAACTTGATACTTTTCTGAAGGTTAAGTCAGATGCCATTCTATGTGTTTGAGGTCCACACCTTATAGCCAGCAACAGTTTTAACATTAAAAATTTAGTGTTGTCCTTGCACTTGCTGATAAAATTAAGCTCAAAGCTCTTACTGTTTCCAAACAGAAGTTTTGTATCAAAAACATCAACAGAGGAAGAAAAATAAATTCCTCAACACCGAGACTAACAGGTCATTAACTTCATTTTGCATCCTCTTAATGATACCAGTTTCTTTTCCTAGAAAATGATGCAGTTTCATGACATGAAAATCTTACTGTTGGGAAAGAGGTTTTTGTATTTGCTAAAAGCAGAACTGCTGATTATCACCTTCACCCTGGCTGTGCCATCTTCAGGCATGACTTCTACTTCCTGAACTGTTGCTTCTTTATATAGCCAACTGTAAAAGTAAAAGCACATGAGCATCTTAAAGGTATGACACACTGCATAAAATGTGATCTTTGGTTTAGGTCAACATGTTCTATCTAGGTAATTTAACACTTTAAAAGATGAAGTGCTTTGCTTCACTTCTCCCGGGAATCTAATGGGGCTGTATTTTGTCAATAGGTCAGAAAACTTTGATAATTATATCTGTTATTCTTCAGCAGATTAAAATCATTATGATATGATTTGTAAGGTTTAGGATGTGCACAACTAAGTGTTTCATATTTCTCCAAATCCTTCATACAATTCAAAATTATTTACCTTAGCTGAGGTCCCTCTAAGTTGACGTTTATTGTCAGAATCTTCTTCCCTGTTGCTGTCAGTATTTTCTTCTCTATTTCTTGTTTCAGTTCTTCTAATCCATGCCCATGTAGAGCAGAAATAGCTAAAGCATTTTCTTCAGTGGGTTTATACCTGAAAGAAAATAATTGCTAGCACATTTGTTCCTGAAGACTAGATTGTGAAAATATTCCAAACTCAATTTTAACCAAGTTACTTTATACTGGCACATTCTACAGAGGCCACTTCTTTTATGACTCAAGTAATTTCTTTGGTAATTAAAAGATAATTATTTCTTTTTAAGCCCACAGTTATATATGTAAAAGATTGAGAAACATCATAATTTAATGTATTCTGAAGTGTGGGAGGCTCTTCTAGACTAGGAATTAAAAAGCTTCCAGAACATAAGAAATGTTTAAGTACACGGAGCATCTCCTGCTTACCTTTCTATCAAGTCCACTTTGTTATGAACTTCTACTATTGAGTCCAATAAATGTCTGGGAATATTAAGATTCTTCAGAACTGACAGAACAGTTGCTTTCTGGAGGATGGTTTCTGGATGAGTAATATCCCTCACGTGAACTATCAGGTCCTAGCAAGGATCAATATACAACACCAGTTACCAGGTTGTAGAGATTTTACACCGTTTTTGTATTGCTTATTCATATAAGATACTTCCCTATTCATTAGATAATATACTGGCAGGTTAGCACTGTAAAATTAACTACTAAACCAATATTAAACCAATTCTGTTTCTTAGACCATGATGGAAGAAAATCTGTAGCAGCTTAGTATTTCACTTCACATTGAGTACCAATTGCCTCCAACAAACCTGAAACAAACCCTGTCAATCAAGCTAGTTACAGAATTCATATTTCAAGTAATAGCTGATCCATTTTTTTCAAAGACAAAGCTGTGTAACAATAGGGCTTCACAAACACCAGAGGAAAAAAGAAGTGAACTCTAAAAAGCACTTTTAGAAGAGTAATGGCTGAAAAACAGTTTCAAAAATGGAGGGAAAAAACCCCATGTAACATGTAATTCTATTTTTACATCCAAAATGTAGAAAATTATCCTTATTCTTAGCTCTTAGGATACTATTACTAGTGCTTCAATTAAAAAGCTTTATACAAAAGTTATCAGTTTCAAGTATGTACACAATCACGTTTGCCATGATAAAAACCAAGCAACCAAATTCAATATTTGCATTCAAAATATTTCATCATCTTTGCTCAAGACACTGCTTTAAACTTTTGGAAATTAGTAAGAAATAAATTTCTTGCCTTTCATTTAACACTTCAGAGAAAGACAAACAGGACAGTTTCCATCAGGTTTTGAAAGCCCTGCTATTACATGGTGAAGTCTAATCCTCAGAAGTATCTAGTTACCACTGAATTTAATTACCTTTGATGATACAGGCTTTTTTTTTAAATGTCTGTGTGTATGTATGCAGCTTACACTTTGCTATAACACAGGAAAATAATGAGAAAATAATTGCAAAAGTTAATTACATGCTGCCTGCAAAACATCACAATCACCCACTTCTAGTGCTATAGGAAATCTTAAGTTAAAACCAGATCATGTCAGCAGCTTTATTTCATTTTTAACTCCCAAGAAGCACTCAGGTGCACTGTTCAGATATTTAATCACTAAAATCTGATTTATCCTCTTTACATATCATGGAGAAGGACACATATAGTCCAAATAAGCCCTTTCCAAAATCTCTTCATATCTGTATGTTCTGCATAATTTCAAGTATCAGAAAATTGGTTTACTGTAAGATACGTACCTCATTATCTTAGGAAACTATCATAGTCAGCCAGATGCTTCACTAAGAACAGCAGGAGGATTACCTAATAGGAAATTAATTTGATTTCTCAATTTTTATAATCAACTACTTACTGAGTAAGCCACTTCTTCCAATGTAGCTGAAAAGGACTCAACCAGATTATGTGGAAGATCAGTCAGAAACCCAATGGTGTCAACATAAATAACTGTCATATGTGAGGGCAGATAGCCAGCATGGGCTGTAATATCAAGAGTGGCAAACAACTGATCTCTGGGTTGAAGTCCTGCTTCCCCAGTCAAGGCTTTGATCAAAGTAGTTTTTCCTAGTTAAATAAAAAAAAGGACAAGATTTTGATGGCTTGTTCAAGTAAAAAAATCTCATTTTCAAGGCTCAGGTGAATTGTATGATGTAACATATTTTCATATCTACTTTAGTAATTTTAATGTAGCTTGTGATCAGTTATCTATATGATGTTAGGAAATCCAAAGACAGTCTTGTAACTTGGAGTTGGGTTTAAGGTGAATGTATGGGAGCTATGCTGTGAAATCACAAGATAATCAAAGACTGATTTGATCTGTAAAGTGACCTACCCACATCTTTGTGCAAGGTAAGTTTGTTTTTATAAAGACGTTGAGTAAGAAAATGAAATGGTCTTAAGATAATGTAACCTGAAAAAAAGTGTCTAGTCCAAAGTCTATTTATGCCTTGTGTAAGAATTAAATTTAAAAAAAAAACAAAACAACCCCAAAAAAACAACCAAAAAACCCACCAAAACAAACCAAAAAACACTTCAGCTTTATTTATATTCTCTTAGGAACACATCTCAGAACACTATACATAATCCATGAAAAGCTACAGTGCTTCTTAAGCACATTTCTCAGATCAACTGCCAACTCTTCTCAATTTTCTTCCTATGCCTCAAGCCTTCACGGTGATCTAAACACCCATGTACTTTTCTCTACCCATTCTGATCAAGTAGTAGAGTCTCATATAAAGGGACACTAACACTACAGTCTTCAGCACTACATATAAAATTTTTTTGGCACAATAGGTGCTAGGCATTTCTCCAAAACATGTCTCCAAGACTGAAAAAAAATAAGCAGCTTAATTTACTTTCCTAACTGTAACCTAACTGACATAAATTCATTATGCAGTTTAAAAACTAATTAAAGTATGAAGCCTATTCACGAGAAATGAGACTCTGGCTAGAGCTGCTAATTAAAAATTAGACAATACAAGCTCTTTCATGTTACAATTTCAGGAGGTTTTGCTTACCGCAGTTAGTATAGCCCATGACTGAGATCATCGGAAACTCGCGTTTTCTGCGCTGAGTTCTAAGTAAAGACCTTTTTCTTCTTAGTTTCTCCAGAGCATTCCTAATTTTAAGTTCTCTTTCCTTCAAGATACGATTCTGTCTCTCCAGAAATGTTTCGCCTGAAAAACACAGGTGAACAATCGGCCGGAGAGTTTACAAGACAAAAAGTAAACAAAGTGTTGTGCATTTGGAAAGTAAGTGAGTTAGCACCAGGGAATATGAAGTTAGCAATAAGCAACTAAAGCTATGTATTCTTGCCTAAAAACCGGAGTAACTAATTATTAAAACATATGCTAAGAACTTTAGAATATCTGTGTACGCTTATGATAAACCCCTGTGGCAGAAAACAGTCTGTCCTTGGCCACTTACTGAAAGAGTACAGACCAAAACTTTATTATTTAACTTTCTTTGTACATTTGTCTAATTAGATGCAGAGCATGCAGAACACAGTTTTTCCTCCTGACCTCCTCCAAAGAAAGTAAGATGCAACTAAATTTGTTTAAAGGATGCAGAGGAGAAAAATCCTCTAATTCATGGGAATACTTAGACTTTACCTGAGCCCATGATATATCTTGATCCACCTCTCTGCTGATCTCGCTGAGACACCTCGTTTTTCAGGTTTGACCTGGCAGCAGAGTAACAATTAACTAGAATCAATTTTCTTTAATTGAGCTGTCCTAAAATGCCTAAAAAGTGTGAAGCAGTAGTGATATTCTGATAGTGCAAATAAAAACAGCAAATGTCTGAGCTGTAAATAAAATCTCCTCATGGCAAGAAGCCTGGCAAAAAACCCCCAGATTTTCCTGGCTCAACTGTGGTTTGACGAAGTGTGCAACTCTCTCAGCAAATCATAATTGCAATTCTGGAATTTCAGAGAGTCAAAGATACCTCTGATGCATCTCCACAACACTGACCAACTGCCATGTACACATTTCTATGCCACGTAATGCAGAACTGTGGAAAATTCAGACACAAATGAATGCCTTTAATCTTCCTTGTTTATAGCTTTCCTTATTAAACCCATCAATATTATATATTGGATACACATAGCCAATTCCTACATATTCTTGCAATCCATCTTCCATTTTAGAAAGAACTGGTACCTTTTCATGATAAATACATTTTTTAAGACTACCTATTGAACACTTTCTGGTTTTGCCTGTCAGCTTAAAACAATGACATTATAGCAAACATTTCTACTTTCTAATCAATCTATGAAGGCACTGTAACAGTAACTTTTCTTTACAGTGATGTAAAGAAAGTATTGCTATTTTTGTTACTGTAAAGAAATAGTCACTAAAATGTGTAAATATCAATATTTGCACAGCTCGAGGTACCTGAGAAGAGGAATTTCGGCCAAAGCTATCTGAAGTTTTGCTTCTTTAGTCCGGGCATTACAACGAAAAATGTGAAGTACAATGGTGTATCTGTCAAAGACTTTCACGCCCCAGGCACCTT
This sequence comes from Oxyruncus cristatus, assembly GCA_013399855.1. NCBI lineage: Eukaryota > Metazoa > Chordata > Aves > Passeriformes > Cotingidae > Oxyruncus > Oxyruncus cristatus. The sequence continues at coordinate 508,430 of VXAY01007342.1, forward strand.
CTAGTTCTTTCTTTAGCCATGTAAGACAAAACAACTGAGATGTCTTCTGTCCCTCGCAGTATCACTAGATCATTTCCTACACAGCTCTACAGTTACAGTTAGCTGATGCACACTTGAACTCAGAGGATCTCAGGATTCCATTTCAATGGATGGGCAAGGACTACGAGCATGCAAAGGCAAAATTTGGCTGACCACGAAGAAAGGAGTTAAGAAGAGAGTTTAGAAAGTAGAACTTTATGTTTAGGCCCATCAAATTCAGCGAGAATCCTTCCATTGCCTTTAATGCATTCTGGCAACAACTCTTCCAGCATTATCTCAGAATCAAGAATCTCAGTGGTTGACTCCTTGTAAAAAATCATTACAAAATGCTGGAATGGGAAAGGATAGGGATAACATAGGAAAATAAGAAGAAAAAGATTACTAAAACTTAAAAAAATAGAGAGGAAGGCAGGAAAAATATTTAATAATAAGATTTTCACAAAATACTTAAAAACCCCAAGTAACCAAAATCCCTCACCCTTGATCTAATTCAGCAAAAGACACTTAAAAGTATGCATTAGTTCCCCTATGCTATCTCTAAAATTCATAATGCTTGTGTATCCATGTATATATATATGCATATATACATTCTATACATATTCTCAAACACTTTCTTGAATCAAGTCTGTTTAATTGCTCTTAAGATGTAGATTTTTGAAAAGAAAAAAAAGAGCAAATCTAGTACTGAAAGAACTCATACTCAAAGAATAAAAGCTAGGAAACTGAAATGAAACAATTTCAACTTCCCTTTCATCAACAAATGGGAGTGCTTGAGATAATCATCTACTAGAGATATTTACCATCTCTTCATTTTATAATCAGGAAAGGTATTCAAAACTACCAGCAAAGCATTAATGCAGAGTTTAATGCAAAACTTGCAGAGTTTGCATGCATTTTACACCCTGCATGATGCTATACATACAAAAACACAAAAAAGTATTTAATTCAGTTTGTCTAAGGATTTCAAAACGTATCTACAGTTCATGCACCAATAGTTTTACTGCCAGTGTTAAAAATAAGAAGTATGCTCCATCCCTCAACATTTCCTTTTAAGGGTTAGGAATGAAAGTTTAAATATTTGAAACATTAAAATGTAATCTTGTTTTGAATTTACATCTCATATTCAAATTACAATTGAGCATCCACTGAACTATAGGAAAATAAAGACACTATCCAGTACAGGTTTAGACACTTGAGCTATTCCAAAATGTTGATACTCTTCATAAACCACTATGTTGTGAACAAGACCTTGAGTAACTTTTCCAACATTTTAACTAGGGCAGTGGTAAATGTGGGAGCTGAGACTTGATACTAGGCTGCTGGAAAATTCCATGCACAGGAGCTGGCAACAGATACATCAACTGAACAAATGCAATAGGCATTAAGTTTCCTTTCAACAAAACTCAGTCCTGTGCCTTCATATATTACCACTTGCACATTCAGAGTCATAACTGACTGCTTCTCATAATATCAATAGCTTCCAAACAATACCAATGTAAAGAATATTATTTGATATTACAGTTACCTTTGTCAGTGAAGATACTCTTTCCACATTCAAGAAGACAGCTGTCAGGTGTGGCAATTTTTTAATCTTTTCTGAAAGATAACCATTGCAAAATAAAGTGTTAAATGTAAATACTCTTTTTAAAATTCCCAGACTACAAACCATTTTGCACTGAGCAGAATGTTCATAAAATATCAAATGGCACCATATTCTTTGTTCACGGAACAGTTGTAATTGCACTAATTTAGTACTGTGCCAGGAACAGTTGCCAGTTTCACTTATGTCTATCACATAAACTCACTAAGCTGCCTCACACATTTGCTGTGAGCACAGGTTATGCCTATTCTGTATTGCTTTTGTAACCTTAAAACATTATTTGAAGTTTGTCTGCAAACGTGCATGATGGATAAACAAAATTCTCCCTCTATTTGACTTTCACACCTATCCTTAAACAGTTCAGCAGCAAAAGTCTTGCATTCAGAATGATTCAGTGCTGAAAGATCTCAGTCCTTACCTGTCAAAACCTGAAAGTTCCCCTTGCCAAAAACAAACTTCTTGTCAGGATTTTTTGTAGGAACAATTATTTTATCTAAAACTGTCCAATTCTGAAGAGTATCTACAAGAGCGATGGCCTCAGCAATCTGTAGTTCAGCTTCAGGAACATAACAATAATAAAAAAGAAGAAATAAAGATTACTGCTCATATCTCCAATAACTACAGTACATGCATGAACATGGAAAGACTACACTACACTGAAATTCTACTTAGGTATTTATCTTAACCCAATTTAATTTATCTAGCACAAGCAGCAAAATGTCTTGCCTCTAATCAGAGTAATTGAATAGTTTCCTGCAATTTTATCACACAAAGCATCTTTTTGCCAGTATAAATTATTTTTGCAGTTGTTGATTTAGAAGAATTTTTAATTGTGTTGACAGAAATTACTAACCTTTTTGGCTCAACAAGTGAAAAGAATAACTAGATGGAAAATCTGTTATTTCAGACAAGCACAAAACCGTATCATTAACACCTTGGTGTTTTGAGGTAATATTTTAAAAATTACTAATATGGCATATCCTGCTGCTTACTTCACAGCCACTTATTCATAAAGGACCTACACTGGCTTATGACTTACTAGAACCAGCAAATTCCAATCCTGTATTCTGCTGCATCACTTATTTTTTGAGGATTTTGTAAAACAACATGGGCACACCAGGTCAGTAGATCCAGTCTTGATTTGCCAAAATTTTGCTTTTTTCATGATAGATTTATCAAGTCTCTAGATAGCAAAACGTAATTTATAGACTAATTTATATACCTATTTATATACTAAATAGGTTACCTTGGTCCAAAAGGTATGTTTTTAAAGATAACCATAATATGTTTTTAAAGATAACCATGATCTGCTTTCTCCTCATATTGTTAGTATTTCTTGTAAAACACAAACATTTCCTGTTCTATCTGTGATGTTTCAATAATCGTTCCGAAACATCTTTTCAGACTTCAGGCTCTTCATCTGGAGGGCCTCAACAAATGGAAAGGGATCACTGCTATTCTTCTGTATGTTCGGACAGAAAGGTGTCTTCATATATTACTTATTTTTCAGTCGTAAAATAGGAGCGCTTCTGGAAATTCTGAAAAGGTTATAAACTTTATTTGCAATGTGACAATTTGTTATAATTAGCAACATTAATAAAACTAAATGACATTTAGGTTCATCACATAATAAATTTGAATACAAGAATAGATATCATATATAAATTGTCTATTGCCATCCAGAGGGACCTGGACAAACTCTAGGAGCTGGCCCATGGGAATCTCATGAGGTTTAACAAGACCAAGTGCAAGGTGCTGCACACCGGTCATGACAACCCCTGGTATCAATACAGGCTGGGGGATGAACAGGTCAAGAGCAGCCCTGCTGAGAAGGACTTGGGGGTGCTGATGAATGAGAGGCCGCTCATGACCTGGCAATGTGTGCCTGCAGGCCAGAAAGCCAACCGTGTCCTGGGCTCCATCAAAAGCAGCATGACCAGCAAGCAAAGGGAAGTGATTCTGCCCTATACTCTGCTCTGCTGAGAGCCCACCTGGAGCACTGCATCCAGCTCTGGGATTCCCAGCACAAGACAGACATGGACCTGCTAATGCAGCCTGAGGGGAGGGCCACAAAGATGATCAAACAGATGGAACCTCTCCTATGTTGCTGAGAGAGGTGGTAGAGGGCCCATTCCTGGAAATGTTCAAGGCAAGGTTGGATGGGGCTCTGAGCAACCTGGTCTAGTGGCAGATGTCCCTGACACCCCCCTGCAGGGGGGTCAGACTAGATAACCTTTAAAGGTTCCTTCCAACCCAAACTATTCTATAATTCCATACATAAAAAGCTAACTTACAAGATACTTAATACTTTCTATTGCAACTTTATAATTAGAGTTTGAAGAGTAGAATCAAATACATCACATATCTTAATTGTGCAAGATTAGAGCACATGTATTAGCTAGCTACAAGGATTTCTGAGAGAAATCTAGTAGCATTCCTAAATAAGGTCCTTACAGAGGAATTATTTGTGACTGCATCACTAAGTAACTGCATAAAACCACTTAAGTCCCTGAGAGGACTTATACAAGACTTCATCTTCACTGCACTCTCTTCTCTGGACAGTGAGAGTATTCCTGCTCTTCAGCCAACTGCTGGGCAAGCCTAGGGCCAAAGGTCTCCTGCCCAAATGGCCAGGCACCACGGTTCAGGGCTGAAGGCTATTAACATTCTGCTAATGAGGGGGACATCCAACTGTTTCCCTAAGGAACCTGCACACTCCTGCACTGAGGTGTTTGCCGTCCAAGATGCAAAGATAGTATGATTTACAAGTCAAAGCACAGAACTGCCAACACTCATTGAGAGCTCCTTGTCTTTTAAAAAGTTGTCAAAGAAGGAAAGAATGACCTAGACTTTTTACCCGAGCTTGCATTTTGCAAACAGGATTTCGCAGTTTCTCCGCTGTAATAGGTCCACTTCACACTACCGGCACTAATCACGGAATCAATTAAGTTGGAAAAGATCTCTGAGAACATCGAGTCCAACCTGTGACCAAACACCACCATGGCAACTAGACCATGGCACTAAGTGCCGGATCCAGTCATTCCTTAAACACCTCCAGGGGCGGGGACTCCACCACCTCCCAGGATAGTTCATCCCCACTCCCCTGGCTGTATTCCTGCGCACCGCGGCGCTCCGGGAGCCCGTCCGCCCCCCCCGCGGCCCCGCACCCGTGGTGAGCGGCGACTTCCTCGGGCCCCACTTGACCGCGGGGTGCACGATGGCAACGCGCTGCGCGCCGGGCTCCAGGGCCAGCGGAGAGGGGCCCAGCAGCTCCTCCAGCTCCGCCTCATCCTCCTCCTCTTCTTCCTCCTCCTCTTCTTCCTCCTCTTCTTCTTCTCCTTCTCCATGCCCGCCGGCACCCGCCGCCCCCTTGCGCCGCCCCCCGCCGCCCGTGGCCGGCGGGCGCGGAGCCCCGAGCCGAGCGG